>RJWT010020891.1:0-17797 GCA_004365215.1 Cuniculus paca | reverse complement strand
GAGATTAAGTTACATGGCTTTGACTTGATCTCTCTCTGAGTCTCTGTCTGTCTCTCTGCCACTCTGTCTCTGTTTCTCTGACTGTCTCTCTCTCTGTCTCTCAGAAGCTAGTCTTTATAGGCAGTCCTACAAGGCCCATTGACAATGAACCCAGGAAAGCTGTCAGGCAATAACCAGTAGGCCTTCTGCTTAAATGCTCATGAAGAATTGAGGCCTAACAAAAACCAAAGTGGGATTGGAGCTAAAGCTAAGTGATACTGGTATTCCTAACATGCAGAAACTATGACATAATTAATGCATGTTGTTTTAAACTACTGACTTAGGGGCAGTTTTTTGTGCAACTAATATGAGAATGATATAAAGATAACAGAAATCTGAGTCTTTTCTCACTTCAATGATTTAATCAGTGGGTATCATAGTCCAAAAGGCAATGTTTTTGCCTTTTTTGGAGTGTGTTTGCAATGTTTTGGAATGTTTTTCACTTTTCTTCAGCACTGTTAAAAATGACCTTCAAAATCACAAAATTTAAAAATTATCTCTTTTCCCCCTAAATTCATTGCTTGCCTCCCACTTTAAAAACACATCTTGGTAATGAAAGAAAACACCTGGACACCAACTTCATTATAAAATATTTTAGACTTACCATATTTGGATGCAAGGTCTAGAATGGCTTGAAGGCATGGTGGAATGGGTATTTTTAGGGGTGACTCACTGTCTGGGTGAGAGTGCTTCTCTTCCCAGATGCTTTCCCCCAGCAATTGGTCAGCCATGGAAGACACTCAAGGATCCCCTGCACATTTGCAGACATTCCATTGATTATTCACAGAGCTGGAGTTATGCCTGCAGAAGGCACGTTTGATTCTTATTTCATAATTACAAAAAGAAAGAGAAATATTTTCATAATCTTCCTCCTACTCGTTCACTCAGCCTGTAATCAAGCTCAGTCTGCAAACTGGAGGTTCAGAGGCAAAGAGAAATTGCTAGCTGTAACAAGAATGCAAATAGAATGCCAGGAGAACTAGACTTGGCCTAAGGGCTTGAGCTCTGGAGTTTACACAGTCAGGTTTTATGGAGATTGTGCAGGTGAGAAAACTCTAAAGGACCACATAGCATAAATGAAAAAGTTGTATCTCAAAAGCTGTAATCATTTAAGGTGTCTATCAGTGAAGGCAGAGTGGCAAATTAGGAAAATAAATCAAGTATTGTGACCAAGGAAGATTAATTGAATGTTGAAGGGTTTTATGACTGAAGAACCACTTGTTTATATCTGAGTACTGGGATAGGAGTCCAGCTGTTTTGGGTTTTTGCTTGTTTGTTTGTTTGTTTTTTGCTCCCATTTCAGGTTGCTAATTCCTTTTAAGAAAAGCATGCAAGTGAAGCTGTCTGAATACAAGGCCATTGCCTCAGGAAGCATATACGAGCAGCATATCGAAAAATATCTCATCTCTCTTTAAATTTCTCTTCTTTTTTTCTTCTCTTTCTGCCCTCCCTTCCTTCATCCTGCCCTCTTATTTCCTCTTCAAAAACTTGTACTCCTCCTGGTCCAGTAGGTTTCTGTTGTATAGTGAGGAAGCAAGCAGTATCTCAAAAGGTGGGATTGAACATGGGCATGGTGCCATGCCTGTATCCTCCGCACTCTGGGAAGCTGAGGCAAGAAGATATTAACTTCTAGACAAGCCTGGGCAATTTAGAGAGATGCTGTCTCAAAACAGAAGAGAGCTGAGGGTGTCACTCAGTATGAAGATCCTGGGTTCAACCCCCAGTACTGGAAAAAAAAAAGAAAAGGTAGGAATGTTGAGCTGCAGTAGGACTGTGCCAAGCGGATGCCCTTCATCTCTTGTCAACTTTACACTAAAAATATTCGAACTATTTTTTAACATTTAGAATGTCATTAGTTCTAGACCTAGGCTTTTCAAAATTTTATTTTCCTCTGATTCATGTCAGACTGCTAGACACATGTCCTTCATCATCAAGGAAGAGATCGTATACATTTTTCAAAATTCTAACTTACTAATGACTTGGGATGGCCTTTAAGTGTACAAGTGCTACTGGGGTCCTGCCATGTGAAAAAAATAGTGGAGATCCCTGTCCTGGCCAACTGTAGACCTGTGATTGATTTCTGAAAAACCTATACAAAGAAAGAGAGAATGAAAAGCAAAAGGAGAGAGAGAGAGAGAGAGAGAGAAAGAGAGAGAGAGAGAGGTTAAAGACAGTGTAAGAAGTGAAATAAATTGAACACACATGTGCAATCATTATTCATATAAGCATTCTCTATATTACTTCATAGCACAGCTGTATATACAAAAAACACTTCCATTTGCTTCTTCCTATTGGGGTCTTATTAATTTTTGCCTAATGAAATACAAATGTTGGTGTGATTTTAAGGAGCACCATCCAGTTGGGTGTTTGTTCAGCCCTAGGTGACATGGCTCTGCCCACCTAATACAAATGTCTGTCGGCCTTTCAAAGGCCCTGACAGGGCATCTTTTGAGCATGCCAGTTGCCATGGTCACCAGTGTGCCCATTTGCAAGGAAAATTAGAAACCATGCTCATTACGTCAAAAACTACATTCAGGGATAAAGAGAGCATGTTTGCTTCAAGAGCTGGCAGTTGGCTGTTTGTTAGCCTCCCCGCCCACACGCTTCCATCAGACAATGTCTCATTCAACTGCAGAAGTCAAAGTTTACAACTCCCTCTTTCCAGCTGGAGTGTGTGTGTGTGTGTGTGTGTGTGTGTGTGTGTGTGTGTGGGTGGGTGTTGGGGGGTGGGGCGTGAGGTGGGAATGCAAAATCATCACTCCCAGAATCACAGCACAGGGCCACAGACCAACCTGTTCTGATGGCTTGCAAGAACAATAGATGCAGTCTGTTAGATGATGGAGGGGGAAATGATGACAATCCGTTTTTTGTGTGACTGACTGGTAAGACTTAGATGAGGAACTGTGATATTTTAGGTTACTTCAGCTATAAAACGAGGTAAGAGAGATCGTGTGTAGGGTTTCTCTAATTTTCCAAATCTTAAAACACCTCTCTACTGATTCATTTATATTGTGTACCCAAACACACACACACTGTCTTCACTTAAACACACAGACAGTATATATAGATAACTTTTCTTTTTAAAATTTTAATTGATTTGAGAGTAAATGGAATACATTTTTGTCTGAAGTGTGTCAACCTCTTCCTCCAAACAGTTGCCCAACCTGCAAACAGATTGTGTAGCTACCATAACTTGAGAATTGACCTCAAAAATCATTAATTTAACCATCTGTGATTATTTTTCTTCAGAATCACAGTTGTAACCTACCCTGAAATAATCAAAATGCTACCTGTTGTACATTCTAAGGCTTATTATCATTTCTTTTTGTTATGTTACATAACTAAAAATTTATGTCTGTGAGTAATCTTAGAACTTATTTTCCACAAATATGCTTCTGATAATTATATATTATATACTATATATGTATGTGTATATGCATAATATACACACACATATATCTACATGTATGCAGCTGAGTGTCTATTCTGTGATGGATACTTTTACATGATTTCTTTCATTTATCAACTCGATGAAATAATATCGTCACTACTGTTTTGAACAAGGCAAAGACCATGGTTGGGAAATGCTAGGCAATTCACTAATGTCTCAAAGCTAAATGACAAAGTTTGGATTTAAATATAGATCTTTAAATGTCAAAATGCACTTCTGCTATGTACTAGGCTGCCTCTCATTATCTTTTTGTCTTCATTTAAAAAAATCCTGAAAAATCAATGTGATGACAGAAGGTTTATTGCAAAGGGGTAAATCTAGTTTTAAAAAATAAGGTAGAATAGAATTTTCTGTGAAAAATTGAATTTTTACTGATGAAAGGAGTCAGTATGGGTATGCACGTAATGCTAGAGAGGAAGATATCAGTCAAAAAATGCCAGAAATTTATATTTTTATCTTTACTGGTTAAGCTACTTACATGAAAATTGCAGAGTTTTTAAAGTTTACATATTGTATCTGGAAACTAAATTTATCCATTGACACCTGTGATAAGAATAAGACCACATTATAGTTGCTTTGGAGGTAAAAGTAGGACTGGAGAGGCTACAATCACATTGCTTCAAACGAACTGAATAACAATTTCTGTTTTAGCATTTCTGGGCTATTTTCCTTAGTGTAATATCTTTTAAGAATCAGAAGGTTTGACCTGGTATGGTGGTGCATGCTTGTAATCCCAGCACTCGGGAGGCTGAAGCAGGAGAATCACTGCGAGTTCGAGGCTAGCCTGGGTTACACAGTGAGTTCAAGGCTCGTGTGGAGTATATAACAAGATCCTGTCTCTAAAAATGAAAACAAAGAAACAAAACAAAATAAAAAAGAATCAGAAGAGTTAATGGATATTAAATGGGCTGCAAAACAAAATACCTAACCAATATTAATTTCCATTAAAGAAATAGATATATATTCATATTAATACTCATATGGACTTAATGTGTGCCAGAGACCTCCCTAAGAAGGTATTCACTGCTAGTCTCTGCATTGTAGAAATAAGGAAACTGAAGCCCACAGATCATTATAACTGGATTGAGCACAACCCTCTCTGACATTGGTATAAAGGATAGTTACTGGCCTTTACAGACCCTTCTAAGTACATTGGAGTTGCCATCAACACTTTTCCAAATGACCGACTAAATTGCATTAGTTTTATTCAATCTGCAAAATTTCCCTTGCTAGGACACTAAGTTTTGATTTCTTTTCCTTCATTCAAATTGAAATTCTAATTCATGTGTATATACATGTATTCAAACATATATACTCTTCTCTAATGCATTAGTCAGTAAAGCCAGGAAATCCATTTATATGGAAAGCACCAAGATGAAGAAATACCCAAAGAGAATAGAAAGACAGCAGGAAGATAAATTTCCTTCCTTTGCTATAACATGGCCTCATTTAGGGTGACTTGATTTCTTTCAGCATTCTTAATTTGTTTGTTTTGTTTTGTTTTGGTACTGGGAATCGAGCTCAGGGCCTCGTGATTGCCAGTTAGGCACTTTGCCGCTGAGCCACATCTCTGGCCCAGCATTCTCAATTTGAGGCCTAGATGTTTGACAAGATGACGAATCCATGCTAACAAGGACATGATACAAAGGGCAACCACTAACATGTATATATTTTTATCTTTTTTTATTGTGGTAGGATTGATAAAGCCTAAAGTTTATCATCTTAACCACTTTAAGTATATGATTTGGTGGCATTAAGTATACTCCCATTGTTATGAAACCATCACCACTATGTATTTCCAGAACATTTTTCACTTTCCAAAACTGGAACTCTGCACCAATGAAACAGTAACTCTTCATTCCCTCCCCTCCCCTAGCCCATCGTTACCACCTTCCTACTTTCTTTCTCTGTGAATTTGATTATTCTAAGCACCGCATTTAAGTGGAATCATATATATTTGTGTTTTTATGACTGGTTTATTTCATTTGGTGTAACGTCCTCAAGGTTCATTCATGTTATTCTATGTGTCAGAATTTCCTTCATTTCTAAGACTGAATAATATTCATATAGGATACATATATGTATCATATCTAGGATATCTATGATTATATATAATAATATATGAATATTATACACATATGAATATTATACATATATGGATATTATATAATATGAATATGAATATCATATATATAAATATTTTGTTTATCTACTTATCTACTGATGTGAGTGTTCTAGTTGCTTTCTCTTTTGGCCATTGCAAATAATACTTCTATGTATGTTAGTGTAAAATAGCCATGTGACTTCTTGCTTTTCAGTTCTTTTGGGTACATATCCAAAGTTAGAAGAATTGCTACATATCATATGACAATTCTATTATTACCTTTCTTATGAACCATCATACTATTTCTCTAATGGTTGCAGTTATACTTTCTCACCAGATGTGGATAAGAGTTTGATTTCTTCACATCTTCTCTCAGATGTGTTATCTCCTGTTTTTGAACAATAGCTATTTTAGTAGGTACCAAGTGGTGTCTAATGATTAATGATATTGAGTATTTTTTCATGTGATTTTTTGGCCCTTTATGTATCTTCTTTGGAGTCTGGACAAGTACTTCACTCATTTTCTAATTGGGGGGTTGTTTGTTTTGATTATTGTCACTAAGCTGTAGAAGTCTTTTTATATATTTTAGATTTTAACTTTTAATCAGAGATATAGTTTGTGTCTTAGTTACTTGCATGTTGCTGAGACAAAATACCTGACATTCAAAAGTTAAAGGAGGAGTGGTTCATTTTGGTTTACAGTTTGTAGGGGTTTCAGTCCATAGTCAGATGGTTCCAAGGCAGGGAAGCATGGCAGAGGAGCATGGAAAAGGAAAAACAGTCCATGGAATGGCAGGAAGGAAGCAGAGTGCAGGATCAAGAGAGGAGGTGGAGGGATATATATTGTTCCAGGCCATGCCCACGGTGGCCCATCTTTTCTTACCAGGCTTTACCTTCTAACAACACCCCCAGCTCTAAATCCATCAGTGAAATAATCCAGGGATGAATATTGCAAACCCATGATCCAGTGACCTCCTAAAAGCCCCCCCTATAAGCACATGAGACTTTGTGGAGACATCCAGATATAAACATAACAATTTGTGAATATTTTCTCTAATTTCATGAATTGTCTTTTCATTCAGCATTTGTCATTAAACTAGCTTTTTTACTTTTACAGTGTTATATTTTAAAACGTTTTTTTTTTCTAGTCTGAAGATTTTCGTTTCCAAAAGTTTACTCAGACTAAAATGTGACACATAGAATTTGTGAACTAACAGAACTAATTTGCTAATAGAACTTAATGAATTAACCTTCAGTCATATACATAGTCAGGGTCCAATCAAGAGACAGAAAGCACAATTTTAATAATGGATTTAATATAAAGAAACATTAAGCAGATATAGGAGGACTGAAAAAACAGCAGAGGATGGGAGGCTTGGATAACATAGAGATAGTACTTACAAAGTAGCTACCATTCCCAGGGCTGGAAGGATAAAGGAAAGGAGTTGGGTTATTAAAATTTAGAATGCGGGAAGAGGAGGTTGTGAAGAAAACTCAGACCTCTGCTGTTGTCAGAAGGTGGTAGTGATGTTGGGTTCATGCGTCTACTGCAAGCAAATTGCTGCTGCCAGGGTGAAGACTTTGTAGTGGTGATGGTGATGTTAAATGAAGCAAGCAGAAATAAGAGCTTATATCTCTTCTTCCTTCACCCTTCCAGTCTGCTCATTAGCATATCTATGGCTGAGACTAATAGGAGGCAACTGGCAAAGAGCAGCAGGGTTCTAGGTGTCCTTCCCAGTGTCACCAAGCAGAATATAGAAAGATGGCTTTGTAACTCAAATGCAATAGTTTAATAACAAGTTCAGGATTTCTCATTGTCTTGGTTACTTTTCTCTCATTGCTGAGACAAAATACCTGATACCCAACATGAAGGGAGGAAAGGTCTATTTCTCACAATCTGGAGGTTTCAGTCCATACTTAGCTGGTTCCAAGCAGGGTGGCATGGATGAGGGGCAGCTGTTCATGGGGATTGCAAGCAGCAAGAGCAAACAGGGCAAAAGGCTGGAAAAGCACACCTCCTTTCCGACCTTACATTGTATGTCGGCTCCACCCCTGGGCGGGTGCAGCACTCATACCACCCATCCCAGTACTAGACAATGAAATCAATCACAAACACTAGATTCAGCCGCTTCCATGACTACATGAGGCTTGGAGGGCCACCTAAACACAAACCATAACACCTGTGAAGCAGGTTCTGCTATGCTGATTGGTAAGAGCCTCAGTCAGAAGAGAAACCATGTCTTCCTGGGAGCCAGCTAATGATTTGGAGGACTTGGGGTGAGATGATAGCAACTGAGGGCAAGGGAATAACTTGATGTTTGTATTGTTTGGTTGACTCTGCAGGCCTGGGGCTGGTGCTCTGGTCATCAACTTGGAGCATGGCAGCATGCATTGTGGCAACTGTGGGGGATATCCTCCCGTCTTGTGTTTGAAATCCAAAGTTTTGTTCCATTTTACTGTTTTGTTTTATCTCTGCATCTGGTAACCTGAGCTACTATTTTGAAGATAACAATGTGCAGTATTGTTCTCACTGTTTTGTTTTGTTCTGATTGTTTTGTTTTATTCAATGTTATGTTTTGATTGGTTTTATTATGTTTTATTTGGTTTGATTTTGCTATGTCTGATGGTATGGACAACTATTGTGAAGATAGCAAGACACATTATGGTAGCCATTGTCTTCCTATTACCCTGTTTTGAAGTTCTGTACCACTTTCACTGCTTTGTTTTGATTGGCTTTATTCTGTTACGGTTTTTTTTTTGGGGGGGGGTTTATTCTCTTTTTTTGAAAAAAAGTTCAGCTTCCAGGTCCTTTCAATTTTCTACCCTCAGAAACAAGGGAACTGTTCAGTTTTGTAACCCCAGCAACTAGCACAATGCTAAGAGTGTTGTTGATGCTTGAGAAATATTTGCTGAGTGAAACAGTGAATGGAACTTGAAAACAGAACTCTAGAAAGCAAGTATAATACATGAGTGTGTAAAATTACAGTTTTTTTCTTCATTGTCTTAGGGCTGTAGTTCTGTTTTAATTTTTAGTTGCTCTCAATACACATTTCCTACTGACAATGTGATTCATCATGGTGGTTTTCATTTATTGTACATTTACATTTACATGTACATTTTGAGTTTAAAATTCTACACACTTTTATACATCCTGAAAGGTAGGGAAGCCTTATTCACATTTTACAGAGGAGAAAACTGAGACTACAACACTAAGAAATATGCTCAAAATTATCCAGCTAGTAAATACTAGCTGACATTTAAATTTTAGGTGTGTTTATTTCCAGAGCCTATACTCCTAACACTAACCCCAAGTGCTCAAAATCCTTCACACAGTACTGATCTCTGCTGGTAAAGACACCAAATAAAGACAGCTATTAGCTTTTCTTCGGTCTTAGTTGTTCTGTTAGAAAACTCTCATTGCTCCCACAGGCCTCTGCAGACAGGACCTTTTTCTAGAGTCTGTCTATACACTCAGATAATCTATATTTCCTTCTTTTCTTTTCCCCTTCCTTTTTCTCCTCCCTTACCCCCTTTTACCCTTCCCTCCCCTCCCTTTTCTCTCCTCACTTCTTTCCCTCTTCCCCACCCCAACAGATTCCATTAATGATTCAGCTACAGTAACATTTAAGGTGAAGAAAATTATTCACTGTGAAAAGCAACTAAACTTGCGACCTTGTAGCCTTTTAGGTAGGAAGTTAATGCTGCCTTTTATGGAGAGTGGTTCATTTCTGTAGGGGTGCATCTAACCATTCTGAACCTCCAAAACAGGTTTCTGTAAGGATCTTACAGTTCATACCTCAAGTCAGAAACTTGAGCCTGGGGGCACCTGTTGTAAGTAATGTTTTATCAAGACTCGACCTTACTCACCTTGCCCATAATGCATATACATTTCCTAATGTTTTCTCCTGATGTAAAGTGATATCTCATAGCAAATTTACTATCCATCTTTCATATAACCAAATTTTTGAATAGTTTTCATGTGTTTCTTGGCCATTTTTATTCATTTCCTTTTACCTTTCGATTGCTTATTTTATAGTGCTTGCCTTTTTCTTTTCAATTTAAAATACTTATATTACTGGAAAAAATTCAGTACTTATTTTCCAAGAATCAATATTTATCTATTAACTTTCATGTATTTTTCCTGCCAATTCTTAAATTCTTTTACCTTTTCTTCTCTGTATTTTTTTTCATTTTTTACTTTATAGCTGTCTTTTTAGGAACTTGTCTTCAACCCTCATGAGCTCTTAATGATGTGTAACCTCCTAAATATTTTGTGTTTACATTGTATTTTTTTATTTAGCTGCAACTGCTAAAGATATCCTTATGTGAATAACATTCACTCTATTGTCTGTTTGCTTTTTTCCATGTAAATATTCAATAAATTAAATAATCTACTATTTTACAGATAAACAGAATTACCAAGCTGCAGCCATTAGAGTTAACTGGTTGCAACAGGGACTCTGTGACCAAGAAAGCCTGAAATATTTCCTATCCTACCCATTGTAGGTAATTTACTGGCCCCTGGTCTATACAGGGTGAGGATCTAATTGGTTTCCTAACCACCTCATCAGTGTTTGCCACTGCTTCATCTGGGTGCTTTGGATGGAGGGTTTCTCTTCGGTCATCACCCACATTAGGAAAACAGGGCTGCAAACCACACTAAATACAAACCATAAACCTTGAAGCCTGAGTGTGGCTTCCTGTGTTAGTCTTAACATGGCCTTCCTCTCTCCAAGAAATATAGACTCCTTGGGCAAGTGGAAGGTGTTGCCTGAGCTTTTAAAGGATCTGAGTTGATTATTTAAGTCATTTTAGAGTTTCTTTACATGTTAAATAAAAAGAGCAAGGGGCTAAAGTCTTTGATTTCAAAGGAGATCTTTCACACAGGAAGACAATGAGCTTTCTACCAAATGTTCTTACACACACACACACACACACACAAGCACATGCACACGCACGACAAATAGCTTCTAACGCTGCTCTTTTACTGGTTCATTGATTGCATTTCTTTTTTTCCCCCAGAGTATCTAATAACACAAATGTGTGTGTATACTACTATTTTTGCTCCAAAGTTTTAAAAACCTCTTGTGCCTAAATGTTCCTGCTAATTCCACAACCAGCAAGTTTAAGGAATATTAAATAACTTGCTTTGTGTATTTTAAGACAAAATAAATATTGCTTAAATTCACTTAACTGAGTAGAGGTACTCATGGAATTGTGTGGAAAGTAAACATCTGCATGTGAGATCATGATTTGCAGTGTTAGAGAAAACAGTTTAGGGTTCATTATATAATAGAATCACAATAATACACTAAAGAGCATACTGTTTGATGATTTGTATGCACTGTACATTTGACTCTCACATGAAAACACTAGAAGAAAAGTGTATAAAATGGACAAAGGACAATGAGTTACTGTGCTTTTGCATTCTTGTTTAATCCATACGTTATTTAAATACCTAATTAATGCTTATTTTTTTCTGGTCTCAAATGAGAAAATACTATTTCTTTCTATGGTATTACTTGGAAAGCACTGACAAAATATAGTATCATTTAAAATATACTGTAAGTGTAGCTATAGGAAATTCTTAAAAGTTTGACATTCATTCTTTACTCTTAGGCAGTTTATAATTGATAGGTATGGAGCTCCCCATCGTCCTCCCTCAGCTAAGTTCCTGAGCACTGAGAAGAATCACAGCCAGATCGTACATCTGCAACCCCCTGCTTGAGCCTGAAAACAATGCCTACTCTGCTAGGACATAACACACCTGGTCTACCTGCTTGGTCATAGCCACATACTCATCCATTCTTTCTCCCCCAGTATCACACCCACTCCTTCATCTCACCTCACCTAACTTGTTCCACCAACCCTCCTCATCCCAACCATGAAAGACCCAGTTCAATAAATGACTCGACCCTCTGTTGGGGTTATGCCAGGAGGTACCATCCGGAACCCTGAAATTCAAGATGGCTATATTCTTTACTGGGTCATCACCATTTCTGTAGCATCTGATGCTGAAATTCTGTAGTGACAGTCAAGAGCCCCCAGGCTCCAGGTTTCAGCTTTCTTACCTCACCTCCTCCTGGGCAATAAGAACCAGTGACCTCATTGCCTCCAGCCCACTACTGATCTCTTCCTATCATTTCCTCCATCTAAATCTATAGAGAGCCCATCCTGGTCCTCATCTAAGTCCAGGAAGTTTACATTTGTAATCCCATGGAAAAGTTATTGAAATTCTAGCAAGTTAATTCCAATCTACCACTTCCAGTGCAACCTATGGTGAGAATAAAGACACTAAGGCATATTTATAGTTGTGAGGAGCCAAGGTGGTCCTAAGTCCAGCTAGGATGATGGTTAACGGCAACAAAGGCCCTGACCCAGTCTGAACCCAGGTTTTATTAATTCATGAAGAAGGGAGTGACTTGAGGATGAGTGACAGTGATAATAATGAGAAGTGAGTGCTGTGAGCTGGGCTAGGAAGGAGGTCTGAAATCACCTCTGCAATATGCAGAGAAAAGGGTATGCAGAAGGAGTCATCTGCACAACACAATTCAAGGTAGTATCTAATGTTTTGGGGCTGGGGCTTCAGCTCTGATGTGTAAGTTTTTACACCCTGGGGAGTCAGCCTCTTATCTCAAGGCTCAGTCCCAGTCAACAGAATGGAGTGTGGCTCTCCTTCCTGCCTGGCTCACACATGCCTTTTGGGAGCTACGAGGTGGGGCAACACTGACCTGTTGCCTTACTTCAAAGACTACACATCAGCACCTTGGCTAGAGTGATTTGCATTGCTTAAAACCAATTGAGGGGATAAGGAAAAGTCCTAGCCAGCTCTGTACTGTCAACACATTGAAATAGGGCCAGGTTTAGCCAAGATGGAGATAATTGCTATTCTTTCAAGGTGAGTCATTCAGCTGGTCCTCCACATAAATCCTGCCACTCAAGACTATGGGATAAGCCCTTCCAGGGAGTTTCTGCCTCTCCAGTCAGACAATCAAGTCCTAATCAGGCCTAGTTTTTGGCTTTGGCCTGGATGCAATGTATCTACCTGGAAGCAGGTTGTTCTTTGTCTTTTGCTCCAGCTCTTGGTGTTCATCTGGGGGATGCTTCTTTTTGCTCTGATCACCTGTTGGACACTCTTATCCCTGACCTACTGTGGGAGCTCTGCTCTCCAAAAGATAGCTGCCCTGAAGTGTCTCCTCAATAACCGGTCTCCACTCCTATCTCAAGTTACAATGCCTCATCGTTTTCTGTAATGTGGGCAGGCTACATTACAAGCTAGATAATGGGTCTCTTTGGCCAAAATATGGTTCATTCAATTTTTAGATCCTCTTTAAACCTGAGTGCTTTCTCCAGAGCTCTGGCCAACAGGAAGAAGACCCATATAATCAGGCCTTTTTCATCCTCCACTCTTGTCCTTCCCTCTGTTCATTCTGCTACACCTCACCCTAGATAATGATTTGTGTCCCCTCATGTGAGTTTTCAGCCCCAAACTCTACTTTGCACAAAAACTTCCTGCAAACAGACCTCTCTCTCTCTCTACACTGCTTTTCCTCTCTCTGGCCACCCTTGACCCAGTCTTCCTCACAACAGACCACCCCTGCTGAGTCCACCGAACCTCCCAACCCAAAATCTCCATATTCCTTGTGAGAGGGTGCTATCACTAATGGCCTGCTTATGTCTACATCCCACCCACTCTCTCTAATCTCTTTCAGCTAAAAGCTTGCCTTGGTTCATTCTTTCCAAACTGCTCACATTACATTGAGAAATTAATTCATCGCATGTGCTTCTTTGACCTCACCTGGCATGATATTCATATCATTCTCACCACCACTTTCCTTCCTGATGAAGGACAATGAGTTTGGACTGTGTCTACTGTACAGCCATGAGGCCTACACCCCAAATAGTCCCAAAGACCCTGAGACAGCTGCTGTTCTTCGACAAGACCCTAGATGGAGCCACGAGCCTGGTCACAGAGATTGGAAAAGATGTCAAGACTTTATCCAATACATTCTCATTGCTCTAGAAAGAGCCTCCATTAAGTCCATCAACTTTTGACAAATTCCAAAAAATCTATAAAGACCCCCAAGAAAGTCCAGCCCAATTTATGGCCCAGCTTAAGCTCCAAAAGCCAGACCCACTTAGATACCTCCTCAACTGAGGGACAACTCTTTCTCAGGACTTACCAGGTGGCCTCTGACATTAGGGCAAAGATCAAAAAATTCAAGAATGGTCCTCAAACTCCTGTGGTTGACCACTGCCTTCAGAGTCAGCCAAAACGAGGAAGCTGTTAGAGAGGTTTACAGAAAGGCCTCCAATAAATCTGGCCTCCATCTTCTTACAAAAGTATCTCAGCCAGGCCAATTTCCCCCTAAAAAGTCTAAACCACTTGAGTCTTATCTTCAATGCAATAAAATAGAGCAAGGGACAAAGCAATGCCCAAATCTATGGCCACCCACAAAACTCTGTCCCCTTTGTGGCTTAAAAGGCCACTGGAAGACATGGTCTCTGCTCCAAAATGAGGGTGGGGCTATTTCCTCACCCTGACCCGTAGACCTAATGGGACCTGTTCTAGCGAAGACTGACAGGGCTCACAGATCTCACACCCCCAGTCTATCATTACACAAAAGCTCAGGGTAACTCTTCTGGTCGAGGGGAAGTCTATCTTCATTTCTCCTCACATGGGGGTCACTTAATCCTCTTTACCAACATTCTTAGGACCTACAGTTTAGTTAAATCTTTAATAATCAGCAGTGAAACTTGATGGCCAGTTTTTTCATCCCTATATGACAGCACCCTTAAATTGCTCCATAAAACATATATTCTGTCATTCACTTCTGGTGATTCCCCAGTGGCCCATTTTCCTCCTGGGATGAGTACTCCTTCTCAAGCTCTGGGCAATGGTCATCTTACAAAATCCTCCTTCCCACTCCATACATCCTACCCTTCTCCTCTTTACTCCTTTCTCTGATCCCTCACCTCTAGCCTGGTTCCCAAGTCCTTTTTGCCTTCACTTTGACTGATTTCCCCTCAGGCCATGTCACTCAGATCACCTGGACAGTCCTCCCTCAAGGCTTTAGGGATAGTACCCACTTACTCAACCAGGCTTGCAGCCACAGTCTCAAGCTGCAGACCCTCTCCCCAAAACTGTCACTTAGACACCTCCCTCCTCTCCTTTTATTTTTCCTGCAGATATTTTGACTTACCTTTCAAGGCACAATTACTCCAGACCACTGTTCAATACTTGGGTCTTCATCTTACCCCCACCTCAAGGGCTATCATGATGTATCATAAAGCTCTCCTTTAATCAATTCCCCTCCCCACAAACAAACAAAATCTGCTCTCATTCATAAGTCTGGCTGGATTTCTCTGCCTCTGGGTTCCAAATTTTGGCCTCATGGCCAAGCCCCTTCATAATGCCTCCCCATACTCTCATGTCCTTTCTAGCTCAGAATATCACCCACTACTGCCTCCAAGCCACCCATTATGATTGTGGGGAAAACTTTGGCTGGAGGAATGTTTGAAATGAATATAAAAATGAAGGAATCCCTGAGCAATATTCCAGGGCTCCTGAAATATATGGGTGAAGTTTAGAGCAGATCTTCAGAGGCAACAACCAAGCCAAATAAACAATAAGTTATTCTCAGAGATGTTTGTTCTGTTTATTTTGCTAAGTTTCCTTAAGCTAGGTTGATAGATGTATCACCCTCTCCTATTCCTTCTCTGTCCTCTGATTAAAACACCTAAATGAATGTTGCATATGGTTTTCTTCTGCATATTTTTTTGACATTCTTGAGTTACAAATAAATAGCCACAGAGATTTCAGCTTGAGGTTGTTTCCCTGAGATTTTCTCTTGCTGAGGGGTCTTGGCAAAGCAGTCATACTGAGCCTCTCAGTCTTCAGATCAAGTGTCATCTCCAAGTAATCATTCAGCTTCTGTACTACCATAGTCACATGCTGAAACAAGTGGTGCCCACATGCAAGGAATTTTCGAAACTCATCATGTGGGGGTGAACACAACAGTAATAAAGAAACTGTGAGGTGTAAAATTTGAAGGGTACTTGCAGTTACAAATCAGTGCAGAGGACTGATCTCCCAAAGCCTGAAAAGAGACAAGGACTTCCAACTGTTCATTTTAGTCCCAGTGAAGGGGACATATATGGCCATGAAATAGCCTGGCAAATCTACAGTGAGATCTAAGGTTAGGTATATCAGCTCAGAGGTCTTTAATTGTCTGATTGCTAACCAAATGGAGACAGTTCATTTGTTTTTCTTTTTGCTATTTTACTTTAGTTTCAGGGATTATAAAACTTCAGTCACAGGAACCAACCAAAAATAACAAATAGAAAATTCTAGGTCTAGGGAAACAAAGATAAGAAAAAAAATTCCTCCTGGGACATTGCCCCAGATGATCTGTTGGACATAAATACCATTTCCTAAATTTACAAGAGCTCATTATTACAAACCTTAACTGATTTATAAATTTAGTTTTAGTTTCTAATTTGAGTTGGTTTTTTAAATTTAATTGATATACTTAAAACATTTCTTATATGTTGTGAATTATTAGACTACAATTACAGGGTTAATTTGCTTGTCTGCCGCTCTAATAAAGATAAGAAAACTATTCAAGGTTACTTGCAAATTTTCTGGCAGTCAGCCAAATTTAAAATGTAACAATCTCAAACCAAAGGGGGAAAAAAGAGAGAAAGACAAAGACAATTTAAAATTCAAATGGCCACCACCAGGTTTATTATAGAAAGGTTGTAGTAAGTAGAATAAAGAAGCAAATATGAAGAAAACTGTAAGTATAGAGATACATTTTTGATATAAGAAGATTTTGTATGATAATGTTTTGCCCTTCTGGGATAGAAAAAGAAAAGAGAATAGTAACAGCAGAACCAGAAAGCTCAATTATGCTGAGGAAAAAAAAAGTTTGTAGAGGATGCAGTTTAACAGGAAAAATATGTTATTTATTTTGAGCTTTTGTTCTTGTTGATTTGGTTGAACCCAAGTTATTCCTTCTAAAAGGTCCTTGTTGCTTAAAGATTAGGAGGCTATAGCCCTAACTTTCATCAGTCACTCCTTCCCAAGTCTCAACTCTCCTCTTTGGTTTAACTGTTGCTTTCGAACAAAGGCTATAACTCTCATTTCTGAGGTTAATACTAAATGTGAGCTTTTCTACATGACTAGTAGAGATACCTAGACTGGCCACAGACAAAAACTAAGGCAAAGGTGCCTCCTTAGGCAGTTCTGATCTGGTTGCTGTCTTCATGGTGTGTTAAATATATTTATATTTCCCAAAGGAACATGTGCTCATAGACACAACACTAATGAACATCTTATCATACTAATGACTTCTAGGCTAAAATTATTAGTGATGATAAACTTCTAAATTTAATTATCTGGCTTTCCCTTACTCGTTTTCTAGCTATTTGTGTACCTTATGGTTGAGCACTGCAACACATGATCTCAAGTACTTTCCCAATATGCATATAAATATCCCATTGTACAGACAACCGTTACCTGGCTGATAGATAAAAACTCTTTCCAAACCCTCAGTAGGTGCTGGGCACTTTGACTCCAGACATTATCAAGATATAACCTCTCCCGAGAAACAGTCAAAACTTACAGCCTTAACCCAAATACTTACCCTGGCTTCCTTTGGCTTTCCTACTCTCACCAGACTACAAAAGACCTAGTCACCCTCCTCTACTTCTTTCTTTATTTCCAGGTCTCAGCACTAGCCAGATTACCCCTGGTCCTCCTACATATATGAGCTAATATAGAATTGCACCATTTCTTCTGGGCCTCATTCAATCCATACATTTTCTACATGTTGGGGACCACATATTTTGAATTGGTCATGTCCTTGTACTGCTCTTTTTGGCCAGACTGGAATACAGAAACTCCACACTCTTTTCTGGTCCAAACTGGAAGCTCCAGGGCTAACCACTGCTGTGGCACTCACAGGGCAAGATAAGACCTGCTAAAGAAGATAAAGCACCTAGGAAAACTACAGTTTCCTTATTGACACCCTGTCTTGTCCTTTTCTTTCTCCTTGCAAGAATGTTTTGATTTTCCTAGCCCACCATAGTTGCCATTACTGTTTCCAGAAACACCGCTGCCCTTCACTCATTGTCCTAGACTGAGATGTTATGAATAAATATCATGAGTCTGGGTGCCTCATGATCTTTTGTTCTTGGAGA
>RJWT010020890.1:0-17800 GCA_004365215.1 Cuniculus paca | reverse complement strand
TTTTCTTTGTGCTTTTATTTTTTTTTTCCTTGTTTAGGTATTAGTGTTTGAATTGCTTCTTAAAGTACTTTTGATACTCTGTATTATTTTTCTTTTGATAAGGATACCCAGGACAGAACCCAGAGCCTTGCACTGAGCTACATCCTCAGTCCTTTATTAATATTTTTGAGACAGTGTCTCACTAAGTCACTCAGTTGCACAGGTTTGAACTTATGGTCCTCCTGCCTCAGTCTCTCAGAGTGCTGGGATTACAGGCATGCACCACCATACCTGGCTACTCTGGAATTATTTACAGAGCACTGAGATGATCTAGTCTTTGTAGATTTGTTAGCATTCCCTTGTGGCATCATCTGTGCTTCATGGAGTTTTTTGGGAGACAGTTCTTAAATAAACTTCTTCATTTTTCTTTTTGAACATAGGTCTGTTTAAACTTTCTAACTTAATGAGGTAAATTTATTTTTTTTTATTTTAAAGAGAATAGAACAAAACAAAACAGAACAGAACAAAGCAAAAGAAAACAGAATAGCATCAAACATTCAAAACAGAACACTGCAAGCTATACAGGTTTTCAAAACATAACAACAGGAGATTAACAATGGTTACCCTAGTGTCTCTTGCTTTCTTTAAAATGGTTGTTCATACATTTACAGACAATAAACTCAAACAAAACAAAGTAATATAAAACCAGATAAAACAAAAGAGCATTACAGGCCTTCAAGTCGGACAACAAGAAACCAACAATGGCTACCGTAGTGTTTCATTTTTCAAAAGAACTGTTCCTATCTTCTCACATATTGCCTTCAAATAGTAGAAAAGGGACTTAAACCAATCAAATCAAAGAATA
The DNA here is from genome assembly GCA_004365215.1 of Cuniculus paca. Taxonomy (NCBI): domain Eukaryota; kingdom Metazoa; phylum Chordata; class Mammalia; order Rodentia; family Cuniculidae; genus Cuniculus; species Cuniculus paca. The sequence continues at coordinate 16,956 of RJWT010020890.1, read as the reverse complement.
AAAGCACCATTGGATTTCAGAACCATTTCTTCATATTTATCGGAAATTTTGTATCTTATTGAGTCTTTCAGTTTCTTACACTAGGGAGACAATGCGGTGTTTACACGTGTGTGTTTGGTTTATTTCACTTATGAGTATGGTCTCAAGTCACATCCATTTACCTATAAAAGCCTCAATGTGATCCTTCTTTATAGCTGAATAGTACTCCATTGTATAAAAGTACCACATCTTCGTTACCCATTCAATGAGGTCAATTTAAACAGTCTGTATTTCCTTATGAAATTATCTTTTTTTTCTCTAGCTTTTCAAAATGTTCTTATTTTGTTTTATTTTCTTTATTTTTAATTTTGAGACAGTGTTTTCCTAAATCACTAAGTTGTGCAGGCTGGGCTAGAATTTGTGATCCTCTTGCCTTGGCCTCCCAGAATACAATTACAGGTGCACTGCCACACCTACTATATCCGGTCTTTTATACAGTTTTATCCCATGTTGATGTCTGTTTTTATCATTATTGTGTCCTTCTTTGGATTCACTTTGTTGTTCTTTCTCTTTGTTTTTGAATTAGGGGCATAGTGCATACTTTTATTGACAAAGGTGTTCAGTACAATGTATTACAAAATACAGTGTCTTGAATGTCATTATTTTATTTAATTCTGTAATCTCTGTTTGTAGTTCACCCAGAAGTTAATTAATAAAAGACTTTTACAATGTTGAGTAGGTGGATCTTTTTGTCTGTTTTTGTCAGCAAATGCTGGTTTACTGCATTGTGCTTGGGGATTCTTCCTGATTTACGAAAGCTGCTGATGTTTTGTTTATGACCTAACATGCTACTGGCTTCTGTAAGTTTGTCATGGGCACTGCTTTTTATCAGGGCCTCCAGTTCAACAAATGTCCTTTGCAGTTGTCCATTGTGTTTCTGGGTCTACCCTACTTTGTACTCCGCTTGGTCTCAGGCTAGAAGTGGTGTTGAGTCTAGCACTACCAACGTGTTCTGCCTATGCATCCCCACATTGTTACATTTTGTTTCATAAAAGTAGTTACTATGATATTTGGGAGATTATTGATATTTCTGTTGTGGATTGTAATTTAGCACTAAAAGTGACCTTTTGTCATGTTTAATGCTTTTGACTTGAATTGCACTTTGTCTAATACCACAATTTCCATCCCATCGCTATTCTACATCCATTTCCTACACCGCTTTTGCCCCTCCCCTCCACTCCCCTCCCCTCCCCTTCCCTTCCCTTCCCTTCCCTTCCCTTCCCTGGCATTCACTGTCACCGCTCATCTGTCTTCCCTGTAAGTTTCTTGGGGAACCTTTGTTCTCACGGAGCCTGTGATGGAGCAGGAGTGGGGCAGGAGCTTGAGCAACCCTAGAACTTGATTATTTTCTCCTTTGACTAAGTTATTTTGTAACTTCTCTTTAAGCACTGCTGAGGGTGTACTTTGTGTAGAATTTTTATGACTGTGAAAGCTATTCCACATGCTTTGGGAAAGAAATTTTGGGAGGTTTATTGCACAGCCACCACAGTCTTCAGTTACCCAGAAATCCATCATTTTCCAATTTAATGAAAGCACCTCCATAGCATTATTTTAATGATTACATAATATTTCAAGGAGTTAGTATGTGCAATAATTTGAATAAACAAAATCCAAATATTGGACATAGCTTTTTCCATTCAGCTAATGCCACAATTCTTAATTCAGTCTACCCTTATAGATTGAGCAGGTATTCGATAAACATTTGCTGAGTAGATGAACCGAGAAAGGATAAAAGGTTTGTAGGATGGGATGAGCCAAGACACCAGTCTAAACTTGGGATAGGCGCCCAAGGGTGAGATGGGACAAGGTGACGCACTGGGGTGGTCCAAGCTCAAGGACAGCCTGCGCCAAGGCCTTGAGGGATATGTTTAGTCATAGAGAAGACTACGAAGAAGAAACAAAGCCCAGACTGAACAGCTGAGACAGATGGCAGGACTTCACCGAAGCAGGGCAAGAATAGTGACAATGGGTTCTTCCAACATAACTGCTGGGAACGGGGTTGGAGCCTTTGCATCATCCCTCTAAGCTCATGACCTCATGGCGCGTGGGTTGAGTAGTTCTTTGTAGAGAATGGTGTCAGGCTATACAAGTGTTAAGAATAAATCACACTGGGTAAAACAAATTAAAGGCTGTTTCCATACACACACACACACACACACACACACACACATACACACACCATACACACAGGTTTTACCAGGGAAACAATTTAATACAGGACACATAATTTATGGGATTATTTTATAATAGTCACCCAAAGAGTCAAATACAAAAGAGTACAGGAAATATGTCCACACACTAAAGGAAACTCCAATTTGATGACTTTGCTTTTATGTGCATAGCTCTTACTTGCAGCAAACTACAGTACTGTATTGTACAATATAATCTGTGAAAGCTACAGCACTGCGTTATAGAAGAAGCCACCATAAGGCTGCACTGCTTCTCAGCTTCCCGCGTCATAAATCTAAGCAGCTCATCATTAGTCCAAACAGCACACTTTGGCTGTAAGTCTGAACAAGTGTGAAACATGTAGGTCGTTAGATAAGGAATATCTGTATTATTTTCATCAAACTTTAAAAATATGAAAAAAATTAACTTTTAAATAATGTATTCATGCATCTATTTCATAAAGATTAACATATTTGAAAATTAATTTTAATTATATATGTAAATTTTAAACATTCAAAGATTAATCAGAGATTCAGTAAAACTATTGGTAACAAGTTATAAGTGTTCAGCTACTAGATGACATAGCATTGTGAAAATAGACATTTTAACAACACTGCTTATGGTAAACAATTTGTAATAAAGTATTTTAACTGACACTTTAGGTCCCAAAATGGTGGAGGTCCAGAGTCAGCAGTTTCAGATCAACTCAAAAGATGGCAAGCCACTATTTACCGTAGATGAAGAAGAAGTCGTAGTTGGCACAGATAAGCTTCGAGTAACTGGTATGTATCAAACTTGTCTTTTGAAATTCTTTCTATACTCTCCCAGAGGACAATCTCCCTTGCACATCTTTACCCACTCTTTTCTTCCACCATATTTGTACCCTTTATCTCTTTCCAACTGGTGCAATACAAAGAATTACTATATATTCTTCTACCATCTCTATAACTCAAGTATCTAATTTTCTTCTATTCCAAGTGTATTGAGCATGTGGATTCTCTGTATTTCTACAAAAACATAACTTGTCCAATGAAGAGTGGAACAGACTTCTCATAGTCTTTTAGGACTAAAAAGAAATTTTAGAGAAAAAAAATTTGGAACATTTTCTAAATTAATTTGCTGAACTTCTGTAAAGGTATAGTTTAGTTTTAATACATTCCAGCATTTTTCTATACTATTCTGAAAAACAATAGCAACACTGCTCACTCATATCTCTCCCAAATAAAAACAAGAAGTAAACTCAACCTAACGCAAGCTCTTATGATACATATGTGTATACTTCCTTAAAAGCAAACACACAACTGTGCGACCATGAGTGAACATTTTACTCCTCTGAGCTTTACACTTCTGCATCCACTGGTCTCTCACTGATTGCAGGACACTTCACAGCATCCTACAGAGCAAGTGCGAACTGCTTGTCATGTGAAGTCACAGGTCTTGCAAAGATTTAGGGTTTCCGAAAGTCAGAAGTAGTGTAGAAATACTGGAATTGCTAGCAAACCCACTAACAAGAGAAGACCAGGAAAGTTAGAACTTGGCAAACCTCCAAAACAGGGTGAATCAGCAGTGAGCGCGATGTGACAGGCACTTCAGACAGTGCTAACCCTGTGATGGTGACAGAGGATGCCCTCTGTGCAACTGCTACCACCAGTGATTCTGGCTCCTCCCCTGTGAATGGGTGGAGAGGTCTCTCTCTGGACTGTTATTTACATGGCAAGAGAGAGATGATCCAGGTGGCCTACACTGGCTGGGCAGCCCCTGTGTGCCTGGGAGCAGAAGAGAAAGTCAGGGATTCAAGGGCAAGAAGGATTCTCTGCTCTGTTGCTCAGGAATACGGAGGGGCTCTGTGACCAGCATTGTGGGACCTTTAGACCTGAGAATTAAATTCTGCTAACACTGAAATGGACTGAGAAGCTGTGTTTTACCCAGAGCCTCCAGGTAAGATACTGAGCTTAAAACCCAGGCAAGTCCCTCTGGATAGGGCTCGGGACCTACAGGACTATGAGCTAACAAGAGGCGATGGTTTTAAGCAATGAAGGCAGTCGTGATTTGTAACACAGAAATAGAAAACTAAGAATCCATAAAAAAAACTTGATTTTTTTTCTTTCTTTATTCCATATAATTTCATAGTTAACAACACTTATGACTAAGTTTTGTACATATAAAGTACACAGTGATGTTTTTATAAACTTTGATTTTTTTCAAGACAAATTCCCATTAAACTGCTTCCTATGAAAGTTTAGCTCCTATTTTAAATGGATTTACTCTATATTTCCTTTGAAACTTTGCAGATCAGCAAAACTAATAGCAGTTGACAGCCAGGGAGAGGAGCAATAGAAGAGACAGTGGCAGCCACGCTCTAGGGACTGAAAGAAAAGCAAAAGCTCTTTCTCCCCTTCTGTCAGGTTGCCTAGCAAACCCCAAGCACAGGGCTGGAGGGGAGGGGTGGAGTGGCTCTTTGTTTACACTCCTGACTTCTACCGCTCCTCATCCTGACTCAGAAAAAGTAAACTGTTCTTGCCATTTTGTTTCTATTTACTACTCAAAGCATATCTTATCAAAGTGAAGTGAAAACTAGAGAGTCAGTGTGGGGGAGGAGCATCTCAGGAGCCCTTTTCCTGGTGCCCAGAGAGACCACAGTTTCTGAATTTGGATCCCAGAAAGAGGATAGAAATTGCCCTTGGATTTGCTGTCATGGATGCCATTGCTATCAGAACAAGAGCATTTTCATTGGAGTAATTAGAGGCAAGAGGTCTCGGCGTGATCAGAAAGGAAGGCAGAGACACTGGACGTTCAGCAGTGAAGAGAAGCAGTTTCTCCTCATTTGAAAAGCCTGTATTGGTTAATCGATATTCAATAAATGTGTGAAGTTAACCCTGATCAGTGGCTATCAATGCAGACACCAAAATCTAATAAAGTCTCAGCATGTATTACCCACCACTGAAGTACTAATACTACATTCTGGATATTTCTGTAACTGAAGGGAGCTAGAAACAGCTGCATGTTGGGAAGCATGTATCAATGTGGAGCCACCTGTGACCACTGTCAGGCTCTGTTCTGACTGCTGGATGCTATCCCTGAGCCCTTGCCCTGCCCACCCCACCGTCCATGTCCGTCCTGTGCCGCAGTCTCAGTGCAGCTCCTCACAGGAGTGTCATTCATCCCAGCACGCTCTGGGAGCGGAGCGGGAGTAGTGTCATCCAAACACTCCTACACCACAGTAGAAACAACTGGATCCAATCCTGATAGCATATTCTTAAATTACTTTTAAAGTTAACATTGTAAGACTATGCTTTTAATAGTTTGTTTCTTTTTTATTCTAATTTCCTGCATCAATAATGCATGGTTATACAGGGTCATTTAAATACATGGTTGATGAAATATTTTATACTGGAACTATTTTTGCTACATAAAATTTAAGTTATATAACCTTAAATAATACGTTCTCTTTTCCACAAGGAACAGATATTATGTCAGCTATATTTTTTATATAATCTTGGTTAGAAATATTTAAAAAGAAATGCAAACATAAAAGAAACATAGTAGTATTGAAGATCAGCAGCCACTCATTAAGAATCATTTTGTGAAACCTTTCAGAAAAGTTCATGTCATTATATGCAGATAGATTCTAGGAAACATTTACTTTGAGACTGAGTGGTAATGCTATAGTTAAGATCATATAATATGAACATTTACAATTTTAGTAATAGAGAAACTGCTGCTGTTGTTAAAGATAACACATATCAGCGTATGGATTTTATATCAGCCTGTAAGTACATTGCCATAATCACACGACAATATAACATCACTGATTATGGTCATATAAGAAGGTAAGTAGTTGTTGTGCATGTAAAAACTAATGATTTAGGTATATTTCTCTGTAAAATAATGCTGCTGGTACTTGGAATAATTTCAGCTCTTAAGGAAAAAATAATTGAAGTTGTCCTCAAATAAAAATTGCTTATGAAGGGCCGAAAGGTAGTTCAGTGGTGGAGCCCTGGCCTAGTGTATACCCAGGTCTCATCCTCAAAAACTCAGCCATGCAGCTGGAATACGCTAGAATTTTGAACTTGGTTTTACAAAGGTGTGTGTTTATAGAGAGTAAATGTGTTGACACTTCTTTTTTTCAGTTAACTTATCATTTTGTTTATATAAATACATAAAATAATTACGAGTTTATAACCCATATTCCATGTGTTTCTATAAATTGTAGAAAAATCCTTAGTTTTTTATTATAGGTGATCCTTGACTTACAGTGGAGTTATATCCTGAGAAACCCACTGCAAGTTGGAAATATTCCAAGGTAAAATGTACTTAATACACCCATTCCACCAAACATCATAGTTTAATTCAGCTCGCCTTAAAGATGCTCAGGACGTGCATGTTAGTTAGCCATAGCTGGGCTAACACATCTATGTAGCATATGCCTGTTTTACGTGTGCTAGCCATGGGATGGCCTGATGGAATGGGAGTGGCACCTTGCTGCCACCGACCAGTGCTGAGACAGACAGGACTGGACCATGTAGCACTAGCCCAGGAAGATCCACACTCAAGTGTTTTTAACCGAATGCATAGTGCTTTCACATTACCATAAATTCAAGCAATCCGATGAAGCACCATCTAAATTGAGGACCATCTGTATTTGTAACGCTCATGTTAAGTCTCCCATAATGAAACACTACTCAAATTTCAAACAATGCTATGTAAACCACAATAAATCTACTTGTCACGTAAGAGTAAGCATATCTGTGCGTGGCTGAATGATTGACTTCTGGTGCATTTTTCTTTATATTTTCTTTTATATTTTGCAAATCAAGAGAAGAGGGAAGAGAAAGATAAAGAAGAACTAAGTATCATGCAGATTACTGAGTTAAACTATTTCCCACTCAACACCAAACATAGAATGTTGTCTATACTTCAGACAAAAATCACACACTGTACTATAAAATTTGATGGGCACAATTTATTGTGAAAACTCCAATGCTTAGTATAGCCTTACTTTACATAATGTCCCTATTATCATTTAGTTTTGCTTAAGTGGTATTTTAAAGAGACGTGACTTGTAGAATACAGGAGGATCTGTTTCTCATCTGAATATAATTTCCATGAATTATAAATATAATTTTCATGAACCATTAACCTTCACTTATGTGAGTTCCTTTATTTTAGTTGATGATAGCATTTATGTAAATCATGCTACTAAATCTGGTTGTGGTTTTAAAATTTCATTTTGTGCTGATCTGTCTCTTTTATGTATGTGCTACAAGCTCTTATTTCTCAACTGAGGACTTGCAATGTTACTGTCACACCCAAGAATACTAAGGAAGAAGTAACCTCCTTAGCACTATGGTCAGGAATGCCTTGGAGAACATGGACACGCTTTGCGAATTGGTGTTAGTAAGGGCTGCTGACAAGACCTTGGCCCGAGGTGATGATTTCTCAAGCCAGTATCAAAGAAACTTCCACCTGGGCAATTTTTCTTCAGTGTCTGATAGCAAAACTAATGCAAGAGTAGAATAGGCAATAATTATTTTAATCGTTTCAGTATCCCCAAAAGAGGAAAGTCTGCATGGTATGAGGATGAGTTCTGACATTCTTACGGAATCAAGAGGGAGAGAATTGCTGAACTGTAGATCCTACCCCAAGCCAGTGGTGGGAATAAACAGGGGTGGGGCCCAAATGGGGGTGGAGCCTAAGATGGGCGGGGCCTGCATAGGAGCGAGGTCTAGGCCCTGTTGGTGAATCAGGATGGGTGTAGACTGTGCAGTGCTACTTAATTTTGTGTATATGCCCATAAACTTAAGGGGAGAAATATTTTTAAAGGTCACAGGGAGGGCAAGTCTGTCCTATGTTAAATCCTTGTATTTCCAGTAAACAGGACTAGCCATTCATTCAGATGCACTCATCACATTTTCCTGCCCCAGGCCCCTGTTCTCCTTGAAACCCTTTGTCCCCAGTCTCCTATGTTCATAAGTGTCTATTTTTAGTTCACGAACTGTTTTTACCATGGGAAACCTTCCATGCTGCCTTAAAGTAATTCTTCTCTGCAGACAACACTCTGTTTAGCTGCCCTTTGCTACTAGTGCTTTGCTTCCCATAGCATATTGTTTGTTTCTCATACTACAAAGAAATCTGTAGCATATAGTTTTAAAACGAGGCCTCTAAATTCAAACTGTATTCAAGCAAGTTAGACTATTACAAGCAGTATGTCTCTTTTCTTTGTGTATTTCTGAACCCAGTTGACAGATTGCCACTCATGCAATTAAGTTCTCCAGCAAATAAACAAGCTAGGAACATACAGATTTCCTAGAAATTAGAAGGTCTGTTTTAAATATTTAGGTTTTAAATTTTTTTTTCTGATGTGCCTTAGAAACAAAAGGCACAAGACACACTTTTACACATAAAATCTAAATAGTCATAACCTGAACTATATAAATGTACATAACTTTCAATGGAAATTATTCCTTTTTCAGTTTCAGGGCTAATATTTCTCTCTAATTTTAAAATAAGCCAGCTGATTTGTAATTGCTTTGCAAATCTTATTTTGTTGATAAGATGTTGTGATCATACCAGAAAAGTAGAGAAGTAACTGTGCTCTTCTGTTCCCTGAACTGGAACATCTGCACAAATTCTGCAACAGTTTAAAACCTAAAGGTTGCTGGGGATTTAGCTCAGTGGGTAAGCACCTGCCTGGCAAGCGCAAGGTCATGAGTTCAATCCCGGGGAAGCAGAGGGGACCTAATTTTATCTGAAATGTTTGGGGGGGACCTACTCTTATCTGAATTGTTTCTGATTTTGGATTTTTTTTGAGGGGTGGGTAGTATCTACATCTGAATAATGAAATGTCTTAAGGATGGGATCCATGTCTAAAGACAGAATTCATTTATCCTTCAAGTACACATTACACATATAGATTGCAGGTAACTTTAGGCAGTATTTAGCACACCTGCATTTTGACTACAACTTGTCACATGAGGTCAAGTGTGGAATTTTCTACTTGTGGTGTCATGTCTGTCCTCAAAAAGTTTTGGATTTTGGAACACTTTGGATTTCGGATTAGGGATACTACATAAGTCTGATGTCACTTATTTTACTTTTATTCCTTATACACTTTGGTATTCTTTAGGGCCTGAAGGGGCTCTTTTCGAACACTCGGTGGAGACACCCCTCGTCAGAGCCGACCCATTTGAAGATCTAAGGTAAGAATTTTTGTTCCAGAAGTCGACAGAATGTGTGCTGGGATAACATATTAGCAGTAGTCACCAGATTATTTTCATTGCATTGATTGTCTTCATTTTCATGATTTTTTGCATACAACCACTAATTTTTTAAACCAAAAATAAGTCACAAGTCCCACTGATTCTCTGCCCTCTCTCTGAGTTCCAGGCCTCTTTACTCTCCTGGCCCCACTGTTTGAGCTCAGACTGTGTTCTGTTCTAAAAACCCATTCCTGCCCCAGCTGGCCCCTACCCAATCTGCTTTTCATGCTGGCATCAGAGTCACTTTGCTCAGTGCGAACTGAAATGCTTTGTTCATTCTGCATCAACTGTAGGAAAATCCTAAGTGTTCCAGTGTGTACTGCTGGCCCGGCACTGTCCAAGCTGTGACTACGGCGTCTCCTCTCTCGTGTCCTCACAGACTGGAGAGGCTGCCAGGCCCTCCTACTGCACACTTTTGCATAAGCTGTTCTGTCCAACCCGTGTGCCCCTCTGGTTCCATCTCTGCATATGAAACCAGGCAAAACCTTTGCACCTTTTAGTAGAAAAGAATGGCACCCTACATAGACTTTAAAATTTGCAAAACGCATTCTTGAAAATGTCAACATGCACTGTTAGTAGAGAAAAGAATGTTATAAAACCAAGTGCATGGTAAATCCATGTATGCAGAAAGTTGGAAACCTTTGATATGATGTTTTTTTTATTTATGGTAAAATACATATTACATAAAATTCACCCTCTTAGCCACTTTGGTGTACACTTTAGCAGCATTCAGTACATCCACAATGTTTGCTACCATCACTGCCATCTTTCTCTGGAACACCTTCCCTCTTTTTATTTTATTTTATTTTGTTTTGTACCAGGGATCAAACTCATGACCTCGCGCTTGGCAGGCAGGCGCTGTGCCACTGAGCTACATCCCCAGCCCTTTTCCTCTCCATACTTGTAAACAGCTCTTCCTTATGCAAGAGGAAGCACACAGTATTCGTCCTTTCGTGATGGTGTTTCCCTTAGCTGGATGGCCTCAACCTTTCAGTGTATCTTTATATAACATCTTGAATATATGAAGCCACCCAGTTCCAGCTCCATGTATAAATTTATTCTTTTCAGAGTCTGTGTGCTGGGGCTGGGGATTTAGCTCAGCGGTGTAAGTGCCTGCCTGGCAAGCAGGAGGTTGTGAGTTTGATCCCTGGTACCAAAAACACAGAATCTGTGTGCCTATGTGTTTCACCTTATCATGAAGCAACTAAATATACAGTCACTGTTAATTCCAATAATATATTTGTGTTTTATTGCACAAAAGAAATATCTTAGAGCAAATGCTCTTAAAGTCCAAGAAATCTCTTAAAATCATATTTAAAATTTGAACTTGAAGAACATGCTAGACAATTAGCTTATAAAATAAATTCTGTGTGATAGGGAAAACAAGGCACAGTAGGACATGCCTGTGGGCCTAAGCTACATTCACCTTCAAGACTATTTTTTTCCTATTAAAATACTGACAACAATCCTTACGTCGGGGTACTACAGGGAAGATTTAATAAGATATTGTGTTAGAAGCATTTTATAAACAGAAAAGTCAAATACAAATAATCATTTTTATTATTGTTGTTATGCTTAATAGTCACACTAAATAGGAGTAAAGAAATTCAGTATTTCTCCTGTACTTAATATCTACTTAAATATTAAAGGCACTTAGAGAACATTTGTAACATAAAAATAAATGATGGCCATAGTTAAATTATAACAATCTACATTAATTTTGATAAAAGATCATAAGATGCATATTGAAGAATTATTAGAGTTAGGAAAGAAAATGTTATTATCCTCAGATGCAAAAACAATTCAATAATTCTTAAAAATGATCCCATTAAACCATTTTAAATGATGAAATACATTTTAGAGATGTCAAAATGCTTTTAAAATGAACATCAGTATTTTAAAATATATAGTTCTCAAAATGACTTTGTCTCATCTTGTCCCATCAGGATGTATATTTGTTTGGTTTATACAGAAGGCTTTTACTAGAAAATAAAAGGAGAAAAGTATTGTCTTGCTTTCTAAAAGATGAGAGTAAGGGAGGATGACATGGCCTAAGTGTTACACCCAGACACTGGGGAAACAATATTGTGAGGAATGATGCCAGGAAAGTGGCAAGAACGGAAGATGCGAACCAACACTTACTGAATGTCCTCAACTACCAGAAACTGTGCTCAGCACTTTAGTGCTCATTATTCATTTAGTCATACTCAGCATTCAAATGTAAACAGTCTCATCAAGGAAGACAATGAGATCTAGATAGCACCACGTTTGAAGTTACAGAGCTCAAAATGTAGCTGACTGATAACTCAAATTTAGCTGGCTCCAAACTCCATATGGATACATCCTATTCCCTGCACAACGTGAGTAAACCATCCTGCAATTTATGCCCTTACTTACTGCCAGATTTCAGTGTTTGATTATGTGATAGTATATTTTCTTCTGCAAATTTTTACTGTAAACTATGTTGCAGGGTTTTGTTTTCCTGAGTTCAATAGCATTACTATTCCTGGGCTGAATATAGTGAGAAAGATTTTTGGAATATCTTCATTTACCTAATAAAATATTTAATGTTGAATTTGGAAGGTTAAGATCACAATATTTTTATAAACATACCTCTGAAATGTACATTTTTTTACAATCTACTATTTGTTATGTGTTCAGTGATAGTCATAGAGAGAGACATTATTGATAGATTCCGCCAGCCTAGGGCTTAGCTATCTCTAATATGACATGCGCCCAACTTGGTACCGGGCCCAGAGAAGCAACTTATCTCTCCAAGAGGAACTTCTATGTTTTCCTTCTGGTTCCAGAAATAACCCTCTCACACCCTTTTTGTGTGTGTGCTGAGCCCTCTCCAATCCCAAGGCTCCACAACCACCCAGGCACTCTACCCCCAACCCCCAGTAAATCTTTCTGTTTCCTGTTTTGCACATGCAGATACTTCTTCAAATCAGCTGTTGACATGTCATTTTGCCCACCTCCCCAACTCCTCCCCCAGCCAGACCTGATAAAAGGACTTGCACTTCTCTGTTCTCACCCGCGGGTGCTTGCATCTCTTCATAAGGCCTCCTGTGCCCTCAATAAAGGCCTCTTTTTCCTTTCTTTGTCTATTGCGCCAAAATCTTAATCAGTTATTTCTGGAAGATGAAAGGTAATTGACTTGTATGCAAGGTAAATTTACATGACATATGACAGAATCATTCACAGGAAAGTGTAGACTATGACACACCACATTACATCTACCTTTCATTCATACATAAGGTAACTTAGTATGTTTTAAAATTTCAGGAAAAACATACTGAACCAGAATCTATATGCTAGTTATATGGAATGAAAGACATTTGGTTTCTCACCTTAAGGAGTTAACAGTCTATTGGGGAAAAAAAAACACACAGAGAAATTTGGCTGGTATAATTAGTTGTCCTGGCAAAAATACAAAATGATAGTAGGGGCATGAAAGGATGAACATAAATCCTTCCCAAGGTAATCTGAGATGGCCTCTGAGAAAGGAAGCGTTTGAATCTTCTGCAGCCATGCAGGGACATTATATAAACTAAATAAACTGCTGGGAACAGTGCTCCTCACAGTCGGTAAAATTAGCAGATAAGTAAAGTGTAACCCGGTCTGGAAACATCTGCGTGTTTAATCCTCGGCTGGGTAATAGAGAGGAAGCTCTATTAGAGCAGAGAAGGGGAGCTAAACCAAGATAGTCCTCAGAAATCTCCAGAGACACGGGGCTGGGACTTGAAGGCCACAGCAGGGACCCATAGGCCAAGCAATAGCCCTGGGGCACAGAAAGCCTGGCCTCAGAGTCCGCCCAAGTCCTGATGAAGCCCGGAAGCACCAGGTCTAGAATCAACTAAATCACATGTCACCAGCAAAAAATCAGTTAAGTTGGATGCCACTAGTAAAAGGATAATTTTAAAATAAGCATGGTTTAGAAACTAAAAATAAATGTATTAAATAGCTGATGTGTAGGTAAAGGGAAGTAACAAAAGGAATTTTGAAATAGTTATAATTCATTTTATTTCCTGTACAATTATTTTATTTATTTACTTATAAGTCCAAGCATAATAATTCAATACATGTATACAATATGTAATGTGCAAGTTAGGAAAATTAGCATTTCCATCTGCTTAAGTATTTTTCATCACTCTCTGTTGGAAGCCTTAGAATGTGTTTCTTCCATTTCTTTATAAATGTAAAATATATAATAAATTACTAAAAACTGTAGTCACCCTGCTGTGCTGCAGGACACCAGAACTTATTTCTCCTGACAGTATTTTGATTCCTGTTATTCAATGTCTTCCTAACCTGCTAATCTCCCAACCCTTGCTAATGATCACTATTCTATTCTCTATTTCTATGAAATCTACTTTTTCAGTTTTCACATAGGAGTGAGAATATGAATGCACTGTTTGCCTTTCTGTGCCTGGCTTATTTCCCTTAACATAATGTCCTACAGTTGCAGCCATGTCGTCACAAATGACAAGGTTCCATTCCTCCTGTAGCTGAATCCTATTCCATCAAGCATGTGTGCCGCATTTTCGCCAACTACTCATCTGTCAGGGGAGAGCCAGGGTGACTCCATATCTTGTCTATTGTGGGTAGTGCTAAAATAAACATGTAAGTAGAGGTATCACTTTGATATACGGACTTCATTTTCCTTGAGAAAATGAAATACACATAGTGTAATAGCAGGATCATGTGGTAGATCTATTTTTAGATTTTGAAGAACTGACAATCAATATTTAAAACATGCCTGATTTTAATATGCCTGATGGTATGGGAAGTTATTTTGAAGATAGCAAGGGGCAACATGGCAACCATTGTTGGTTTATTTTTGTTTTGTTTTGAAGTCTTGTATCATATTCTTTGTTTTGTTTTGATTGAACATTCTGTTTTATTTTGTATTTGTTTTATTCTCTTCAAAATAAAAAAAAATTTAAAACATGCCATTTAAATGAAGGGCCATTCAGGGAAAACGTAATCCTTATTTTCATTTATTTTATTAAAAAAAAGAAAGACTGAAAAATTACTAAACTATGTAGTCACTAAAAAGTGACAATGAAGAAAGCCAAAGAAAGGAAAAAAATTATAAACAAAGCATAAAGCAGTGAATAGAAAACAAATTTTTTAATATAACAAAATTCCACATTGTTGAAGGCATTTGATGGCATCCATCCCATTTGGGGAGCAAGAGGTCTAATGATACCCATATGTAAACCCAGTCCCCCAGTGTGAAGGAGGGTTTGGATTCCTTAGGCAGTGGGACAGGTTTTGGGATTTGAGTCTCAGTATATGAATCCCATTTAGTTAGGGATGCAAGTAGGGGAATGAGAGGTGAAGGATTCTGATGCAGCAAGATGTTGGAACCCAACTGTCTGATGGTAAGGGGCTTCCATAAAGCAGTTCAAAGAGGCTCAGCATAGTGGACTCTCAAGAGAGAGCTCTCAACTTGAGGATAGCTAGTGGTAGAATGCTGTTGGGTTTGTACAGTAAGCTTAGTGAGTCTGCTCTTTAAAATCCTGTTCACCTTTTCTACTTTTTCCAGTGACAGAATGTGATGAAAAATATGAAAGTACCCGTTTATATTAAGAGATTTTGTCAGGTGTTGAGAAATCTGAGAGGTAAATTCTGGTCCATTATCTGACTGCAGGGAACTCAGGAGCCCAAACTTGGGTTGATCTCAGCTAGGAGAATGTTAGCTACAGTAGAACTCTTTTATTGGTTGTTGGGAAGGCCTCTATCCATCCTGTAGTTTTATCTACCCAAACTAGTAGATAATGCATCCTCCTAATGAGGGTGTAAGAGTAAAGCCAATTTGCCAATTTTTATGGACAGATGGCCTCTCTCCTGGTGTGTGGGGAAAGGGGGGGCAGATATTAGTCTGGAAGGAGATTCATTGATAGATGGAGCAATCTTCTGAGTGTCCATGTAGGGCTTTTGATATTGGTGGGGTTAGGTATATGTGTGCGTGTAAAAAAAATAATGAAAAAGGGAAAGAGATCCTGCATGAAAATGGGAATACAGTTCAGCAAGGAGAGGCATGTGAGAGCCCGGAGAGGGCTAATTCTCTGTGTAAGGACCACCACAGTTTATGAAAGGTGGCTTCTTGCTCCAAGGCTTCTATTCCTCCCCTTAGTGTAGGCTGGGGAGACTGATAAAGGGAAGAGCTGTCTGAGTGGAGAGAGAGGGCTCAAGGTTACCTTTTTAGCCAGAGACCGTGGGAAATTATTTCTGGTTTTGTTACTGATAAGGGAAGGAGATATTTGGGTAGGGAGAGCCTAAGACCACTTCATAAGCCAGGTCATCTGCCATGTGGCACACCTCTTAGCCCTTTGATGGCCCCTGTACGTCACTGCTATCTTGGCCCGAAGAAAGGCTGCCTGGACTGGCCAAAGATCAGCTCCCCTTTTTACAATGGGCATTGTAAAAAAAAATGGCTGATAAAAAAAAAATCTTTCTTGTCAGATATGTACATTGGAATGTAAGCTATTGTAGGCATATTTGGAGTCAGTATGTACATTAATAGGCCCATCCTTTGCTGAAGTTAGCATTCTGGCTAATGCAGTAAGTTTGGCGTGTGTGTGGTGGAACCATTTGGAAGCAGTGGCTTTGATCACTTCTGCAGAGGGGAAGCACATTCATTGTCATGATAACCCTCTACTGTAGCATAAGCAGCCTGATAAGGGGGTGGTTTAGAGGCCCTGCCGTCAATGAACAAGTCAGAGACTCCCAAGATGTGGGTAGAGGTTAGATGGTGAAAAACTGTTAAGGAAAACCCACCGTCTCAGGGCAGGAGTAGTCCTCAGTGTTTAGCTGTGTGCCAGGTTCAGGCATAAGCACAGCAGGATTTACAGGGAAGCTGTGGTAGAAAGATACCTAGGGCAATATTAGAGTAGAGTGTAAGACTTGAATTCTAGAAAGAGAGACAGGTTGGAGAGTCCTGTGGCGTAACAGGTCTGGTAATGCATAAGAGAACCAAACTTGAAGAGGCCGATGGAAAATTACTTTCTGAGCTTTTGTGATTAGGAGGGCAGCAGTTGCCCAATTTAAGGCAAAGTAGCCAGCGCTGGTTATTCTGAAAAACATGCTATGAGAAGCAGAGAATTCCCTGCAGGGTGAGCAGAGTCCTAGGGCCTGAAATCTTGTGATGTGGATACGGAGGCAAAATGACTTGTTTAGGGCTAGGGAGGTGTGAGGCAGGGCGTGGTTAGGGCCCTCTTAAGTTCCTCAAAGGCATGTGTTAGCATCGGGTCAAGAGCGAGGAACTTTTAGGTTTGCCCTTTGGGGCATCATAGAGTAGTTTGGCTGTTACAGCAAAATTATAGATCCACAACCCGAAGCCCCAAAAAAGAGAGGCACTTTATGCTTAGTCTTGGGGAAAGGTAGGGAAGGGACTGTGGCCTTCAGTCTTCTGGAATCTCATGGGTAGTGGGAGCGATATGGAGATATGGAGACCCAGATTAGTCACGGCAGGAGACAC
>RJWT010020889.1:0-17720 GCA_004365215.1 Cuniculus paca | reverse complement strand
AGCATCACCCTTGAGAAGAGAATGGATTCAAGAGGAGATTATTACTCACTGGCCTTGATCTCTGGGTAGAGAAAAGACAGCAGGTCTCCTGGGAGACAGATAGGAAAGGAACAGGAGAGTGGCTCTCACCCCGCGTGTGCTTGCGGCCTGCCCCGTGCTCTTCCCTCTGTGTGTGAAGCAGTCTACACCGGCGGTTACGGTTTGTATATAGATGCCCCCCCCCCCAGCCTCATGTAGTCATGGAAGCGGCTGAATCTAGCATTTGTGGTTGACTGGTTGTCTAGTGCTGGGATTGGCGGTGTGAGTTCTGCACCCGCCCAGGGGTGGAGCTGACATACAATGTAAGGTCGGAATGGGGGCGCGTTTTGCTTTCGGCGCAGTTCGCTCTTGCCGCTTGCAGCCGCCATGAACGGCAGCGCCTCAGCCACCGCCACCCTGCCTTGGAGCCAGCTGAGTATGGACTAAAAGCCCCCAAACTGTAAGAAATAAACCTCTCCTTCCATCACTTTGGGCATCAGGTATTTTGTCCCAGCAACGAAAAAAAGTAACCAAGACACCGGCCCTCACCCTAGACCCCAGGGGGCCTTGGGTGCTCTTGAGCCTTCTGCCAGACAGGGACAGTTCCAGACTCTGCCACCACAGTCACCACAGACCAAGCATCAGAGTGCAGGTGCCAGGTGCCAGGAAGCTGTGCCTACCCTGTCCTGTGTCCTTCAGCTCCTGCAGTGCACAGGGTACAATGTCCACTTTGCAGACGAGGCCGGGAACTCACCTGAGAGTGGGAACTCAGCTGGTGCCTTGGATGAGGTTTGGACCCAAATCCATGGAGCTCCAGAGAGCATCACACCCGGGCCCCCAGCTTTTTAGTCTCCTGGCTACTGCCACCCTCCACCCCTGGGAAAGTCCCTTCTTTTCAGACCCGTTTTCTCATCTGGAATATGGAGATTACAAGCCCTGGCCCCTTCGCTCTCAGGATATAGGACCTCTGCCCTGGGAAAAGGGATGCAGTGACATGGTTGGCAGTGAGGGTTTATTATTAATTGTTATAATGAATAATCACTGAGCCACGCACATGAGCTCCTCCTCCCTCACCAATCCCTACAGAGCAGGGTTTCAGCTCTGCTTCCTGGGGAGCAAGCGAGGCTCAGAGAAGAGAGGTTCAGGAGCTTGCTCAAGGCCACACAGCTGGGAAGACTACAGTCAGTCAGGTCTAACGCAAGACCTGTCTGACCCCAGAACCATCAGTCCCAATCCCAGAGCCTCTTTCTAAGTCTCCATCTGCCTCACCCGTGCTGAACGACCGAGCCTCATCCCACGCTGCTCCTCTTGGTTGAGGATGGCTTCAGGTAAAGGGAGGCTGAGCCCGGAGGGGAATCTGTAGCAGGGTAAGTCCAGGGATATGTCCCCCTTACTTAGAGGCCTCTAGTGGCCCCCTGTGGCCTGGCCTTGCCTAGATCCATAGCCCAATCCCCACCTCACTCTGTCTGTCTGCTATTCCTGGCCACCCATACCTAGCATGCTGCTTCTGGAGTCTTCATCCTGATCCCCTGCAAGTTGCTCCCTTTTCCTGGGACACTTTTCCCTCCTGCACTACTGCAGGCTACTCTACACCTCACAGACAAGTAAGGTTTTCAACACCAACCTGCTGGCATCACAATTCCACTTAAATGTGTTCCTTGGCCCCTACTGCCATGGATAAGCCACTAGACCATGGCATAGCTTGTGCAGTCCTGCCTGTCCTAGCCCTTGTATGGTTTTCAGTCACACTGGGGCCCTGTTCCCAGGATGCCTAAGCTCCTTCCTACCCCAGGGCCTTTGCACAGGCAGTTCCTGACACTAGGAAGGCTTGTCCCCTTCCTTTTGCTTCTCTCAGACTCAGTTTAAGTGGAATTTCTTAAGTAGAGCTTTCTCTAGACTCCCAACTAAACAAGACTGCATTTTTTCCCCTCACATTGTCCTCAACTCTTCCTTCTTAATAAGCATGCCAGTCTCAGATTATACAGTCGCTTATTTGATTACCTATTTATGTCTGCCAATCTCATAGACTCTAAGCTCTGTGGGGACAAGGAACATCTGGTGTGTCCTCCGGGCCTAGAATAGAACAGGCACAAAGTACATATCTTGCACATGAGGGAAAGAACAAACTCAAAAGTTTTTGGGAAAAGAAACTATAAAGGAAACTAAAACCTAGAAAAAATGAAAACTATTAAAATTCAGTAAATTAAACTTCTTTATAATTAAAAACCTTGCCCAATAAAAGACACGAAAATAGAAAGGTTGAAAATGTATTTGGAAAGGGTTTCTATTTAGAATTACACACTTTTTTTTTGTCTTTTCTTGAGATAGGGTCTTGCTATGCCATTCAGGCTGGCCTTGGGCTCACTTTGTAGCCCAGGCTGGTCTTGAACTCACCAATCTTCCTGCCTCAGTTTCCTGAGTGCTGGGATTACAGGCATGTGCCACAACACCTGGTTTACAAAGAACTCTTAAAACAATAATTCAAAGTCAGATGTCTCCATTTTTAAAAAATGGGAAATGATTTGAACTTTTGGGCCTGGGCTGCAGCTCAGTGCCTGCCCAGCAAGCACAATGCCCTGACTTTGATTCCAAAAAAGAGGAAAAAAGTAGGACTGGAAGTCCCATTTGACCCAACTATTCCGCTTCTGGGCATATTCCCAGAAGAAGTGAAATCATCATACCACAGTGATATATGTGCTGTGCTCCTGATGCTGTTGTGTGTAAATAGCCCCAGATGCCCATTGCCAGGACTGTGGCGAATCTACACAATGGAAGAACACTCAGCAACAGAAAGGAAGGAAAGACTCAGCGCACAGCGCCAGGGGTGAATTTCAAACTCAGCATGTTGACTGACTGTGATTCTGCTTATGATTCTAAAAAAGTACACACTAGCCTAATAGTGACAGAAATCTGTTAGGGTGCCGCTGGGGTGGGGTAGGAGGCTGACTGGAGTACCAGGATGTTTTCGGGGGAGTTGAATACATTCATTATCTTGAGTGTGGGGATGGTTTCCCAAGTGTAGACATATGTCAAAATCATCAAACGTACGCTTTAAATACATGCAGGCTCGTGAACATCAGTTTTACTGCAATCAAGTGACTTTATAAGTGACTTTGTGTACCCTCAGAGCCCCGGAATAAGAACCAAAGCTAGGGACTAGGTCCCCAGGAGCACAGAACCAGCCTTCTCAGTCTGTTGTGACCCATGAGAGACCCTGTGGAGAAGGTAGGGATGTCTCCATGGTGACATATTCAGGACCCTGGGAAACATTTAATTTCGCTTGATTCCACTCATTGCTTCTTCCAGGAAAATCACAACATTTTGACACTTTTGCGGAGCTTGATGACTCAAGTACACATCGAAGTGTCATTGAAACATCAGGCAACCCCACCTCATCCCCCATATGCCTTGAACTGGGGGGGGGGGGTTCACCAGAAGAGGCCATTTATTCTGAGCTTGTCAGAGAGACTGTTCCTCATGGTGGGGGAGATGAGGAGATGCAAAGGTCACTGGAAACTGAAGACACCCTCACTGCAGCCCACTGCACCCTCACTGTGCCCTAATGGAAGCACTTATCAGTGCTAAGTGTGTGATTGGCTGAACAAATGAATTCATCTGATTGGTGCGTCTAATAAAGGCATCTGCTGATTGGTTCCTCCTGTGATTTGAGCTGTCATCTACAGATGGCTCCTGATTGGTTGGCAAAGACACATACCTTCACCCCATCTGGGGCTAAAGTGCCCACCTTCCTAGTGTGTTCTTTCTGTGTGCAATCCAGGAGGCATCGAGCTGAGGCCCACTGCTGGAGTGCCTGGGGCATTGCCTCTTCCAGGAGCATGGGGACTGTTGTGTGTGAGTTCAGACATCTGGCTCTCCGACCTTCCCTTCTCTACTCGCTGCCGTGCAGAGCCCAGGGCTGATGAAATATGCCTGGGTTTTATTTTCTTGTCTCCAGCTCAGGGACTCAGCTGTGTCCTTCCTTTTGCCATGTGATTGGGCAGAGTATGCCTTGCCAGCAGCTCACCCACTGTGAGTGATTTTGTCTCCTCTGTCATGTGGAAGGCATCTGAGAAGGAGGGGGAGATCCAGACCCCAGTACAGTCACAGTGCCTTCAGCCTCCATGGAGCCACATTTCCCTGGCTTTTCCAGTGATGAGGATCAGTATTTCTCATGCCTTTCCCTGGAGCTATTTGTGGTCTGCTCTTTGCAACAACAGGCTCTGCCTGAAAGGAGCTACAATCAACCAGGAGGAGAATTCAACTCCAGAAGGGAATCAAGACCTGGGAGGGTGAAGCAGAGGCTCCGAAGGGTCACACCCGAGGGCCCAGAAGGCTGGGGCTGGAGGCAGAGGCCCCTCCACCAGGCTGAGGAACTGCGTTCACACTTACATGTGGCCTAATTTACTCACACACACTTTCTGCTTGGCCCCTGTAGGCAGTTCAGGTTGAGATCCTTGGTAAAATATAACCGTTTAGATGTCTAGACTCAGCAGCATAATCATAGAATCATACTCACAGACACTAAGTGTTACAGAACCAGGGCTATGGTCCCTTTCTCATGGAGGCTGATCGCTGGGCCTCTTTACTGGCTGCTGTAAAGTAGCTGCCTTTGCTCTAGGAGATTTACCGGAGTGAGGTGCTGCTAGGAAGTCCACTGGGGAGAGAAGCAGGAGTGGGTGGCCCCTGCCAGGGGCTGCCCAGGCTTCTTGGGAGAAGGTTAGAATGGCAAGGAGGGAATGGCTACCTGTCCTTCAGCTCACATGGCTCTAACACCTATTTGACTGCCTCCACCAACTCTGGGGACACTAATTCAAAGCCTCTTGCCCTTGGGCACTGAGGGTCTCTATGTGGTTATGAGGAGATTCCAGACAGCGGAGTGTCTCAGGCACCCAGTTTTGTTCTCTGATGACCAAGTTCACCCATGGATAAACCATTCTTTCCTTGAACATAAGAGAGAAAGTTCTATTTTAAACTTTAATTATACAACTGCTTCAACAAAATAGACTTAAATGGCTTTTAATGTTTAACTTTTGTAGTTATGAGAGGGAAATTTTATTTTTATAAAACAAAAAGTAAATGGGCTCTTTCATCCAAGTCAACTTCAGGAACTGGAATTATTTTTGCCTATCTTATGGTTGCATATTTCGTTCTGCAAAGTGGTTTATGCCTATGGCTTTAAAAACAATAAAAAAGAGACTGATAATGAAAAGCAGTGTATCCCTTGGAGCCCTGAGTCCTCTCAGAGGTGACCAAGTGGAATTTGTTTACCTGTTTCTCCTATGGTTTCCCCATAAAACTAAATAATGTGTGTGTACCACCAGCTCCCAGCTTCCTGCTGTGATGGGTGAGGCTTCAGCTCCTTTCTGCACCACCCATCTCCCTTTCTGCCAAGGTTGTTGTATTTTTAGTTCTTCTTTTGGTTACCTTGGGAACTTTAAGTAATGGGTTCATGTATTTATCCCTGTAAAATAAATGTTACAAGTTTTAAGGTAAAGAAAACTAACAGTCCTACTTAAAATATAGAAGGTAGAACTTGCTTTATTCCTGATGGGACCTGGGCTCTGTCTTCTCCCATTTATCTCATCTCTGTTTTCTCTTGTGCTGACCTCATTCTCAGGAAGGCTTTCTCCATGTAAGAAAGATATTTATGATATTTGGATTCTGCCCCCTTGAAATGGGAGGTTCTGGCTAAAATAAACCATTCTCAAGGGATTAAGACACATTCCTAAAGGGACACGAATTGTAGAACTGAGAAGTAGAGAATGTTTGCGGAGGTTAAGTCCTAACTGCCCAGCCTCTTAGCACACATTTACGAAGATCTTATTTTGAATATTGAACTTGTATATTTCATTATACAAAGTAGCCCTGAGATTACTAAGTAAACTGAAAGCAACAATCTGTGACCTCATGGAGCAGACAGTATAGTTTGGCAGACAGATGCTAAAGCGTATTTAAATTAGTGTGATTCTTCAACAGTAATTGTAAGGGAGAGTTCTGAGGCTCCATGAAGACACACAGACAGGGCAATGGCCTTATCACAGGTCAGAAAGGACACCTCTGAGGGGATGACAGCCGAGCTGAAATTGAAGGATCAAGGTGGCCTAGAGAGAACGGGGTTAGGAAAGCATTCCAGGCAGCAGAAACAGCCATACAAAGTTCCTGTGGCAAGAAGGGTGTCAGTCTCAAGAGACTGAAGATGTCTGAAGATGTGGAGAGCATGTACATATGAGGGAAATGAGCACGGTCCCCAGGAAGGCCAGCAGCATGCACCTGATTTTCCAGGACTCAGCATGCTGGATCTGCTGTACATGTTAAGAGAAGGGGAGTCACGCAGCAAGGAATGGAAAAGCCAGAGGAGGGGAAGAATTGACCAGTTTTGTGTTCAGGGAAAGTTCCTTGACTGTCACATTGGAAACAGATTGCAGTGGGGAGGTAGTGAAAGCCATGAAAGGGCCCTGGTCTGCCCCAGTTTCTTCCACCCCGAGTCAGTAGATGGGAACTACTTTGTGTGGGATGTATCCTATATCCTTACCAACAAAATGAAACAGAAATTTTGTATCACTCATTACAAAACTTAAAATTGCCAGAAATATGAAGAATATGAGAAAGTTAACCAAAATCAGCAAAAGGGTAATCAAAGGAAAGTAGCTTCAAAATGATCCAGATGCTAGGGTTATCAGACACATTCTAAAACAGGTATCATAATTAAGCTCAAGCTTGTAAAACATGTTCAAAATAATGAATGAAAAGATAGGAAATTCCAACAGTGAAATTAAACCATAAAAACAAACCAAATAGAAATGGTAGAACTGAAAAATACAATACATGCTGAGCATCCTTAATGTGAAAATCCAAAATTTGAAATACTCCCAAGCTGGAAACTCTTTGAGTGCTCACTTGATACCATACATGGAAACCTGCACACAATAAATCTGGCTTGATGCTCAAAACTATTTCAAATATGCATTAGATTACCTTCAGGCTAAGTTTATGAGGTATATATGAAACAGAAACAGTCTTGTGTTTAGACTTGAGTCCCATCTCCAAGATATCTCGTTATGTATATGGAAATATTCCAAAATCGGAAACATTTCTTAAGCATTTTGTTTAGGGGATATCCAACCTGTGTTTATAAAAAAAACACTGAATGGGTTAATTAAAGGTGTGACTACAGAAGAATGAATAAGATATTGAAAATACATCAATAAATTTCCAGTTGAAGAATACATAAATATAAATTTAAAAACACAGTCTAAGAGGATCTTTATAATAATTTCAAAAGAAAATTTAATATACCTAGACTTTCAGAACCAGAAAGGCATGCGTGAGAAAAACTATTTGAGAAAAATTTGACTGAAAATGCCTCAAATTTGGTGAAAAAAAAAATTAACAGATAAAGAAACTCAGTAAATCCCAAGCAGGATGAACTCAAAGAAAATTATACCTAGGCCCATTATAGGCCAACTCATGAAAACCAAAGATGAAAAAATGTTAAAGGCAGTTAGAGAGAAATGACACATGACACAGAGGGAAACAACTATTTGCTGACATTTGATCAGCAGCAATGGAGGCTGTGAGGCAGTGGAATTTTATCCCTAAAGTGTGTTCAATCTAGAATTCCATAATGCAAAAAAAAATCACTCAAAAGCAAAAGAGAAATAAAATCTTTTTCAGATAAAAGAAAACTAAGAGAATGTGTTAGCAGTCAATTTTAACTGTAGAAAATACTAAAGAATATTGTGAGGTTGAAGGAATATTGTACCAGATAGAAATTCAAATAAGCAAGTAGTGGAGAGTACCAGCAATGATACACGTGTATGTGAATATAAAACATGAGTATGTGATGTAAGACATGTGTATGTAATACATGTGTATGTGAATAAAAAATGCTATTTTTCATTTTATGTTCTTTAATGTACATGAGATTCTTTAAGGAAGAAAAAAAGCCAAAGTGTGGGATCACTGTCCTGACTCCACTAGCCTGATGTGAGCCTGGACAAAGTCGCTTCCCTTCTCTGGATCTCAGTCTTCTCTTCTGTAATGCAGGAAGGCCTTAAGATCCACATCCTTTCAGGAAAAAGAGGGACCTGTAAAGGCAGGGGCTTTGACTTGTCAGATGGAGCTGAAGTTCAACTCTAGTGCTGCTTCTTGCTGGCTGTGTGGCCTTAAATAACGTGTTCTCTGAACTTCAGTTTACTTCTCTGTAATGTAGGAGTAGAACTTGGATAGAGAGTTCCCTAGAACTACAAGAAGCCTTCCATGGGGACCCTGTCAGCATTGTCCTCCTACCCTCACCCCTATTGCACAGGGACTTCTGTCTCCACCACTCCGTGGCCGCATGTTACTTGGACCTCCTCATTCCCCAGGCCCGTCCCCTCTCTTCCACAGAGTCAACCGTCAGAGCACTCCCAGTAGACTCGGCCATCATATCTGCCATTCCTGCTGAGGCTGCCTGAGCTGTGGGTGATCTTTGCTCAGTGCGTGTCAGGCCTACATCAGCCAAGCAGGAGCTCAGCAGAACACTTGGGCCTGCACAAAGGGACAGGAGTTGGTTTTTGCTAGCAGAGGGGCAGGAACGCAGTTCAGAGGGTGTGAATCTCAATATCCAAATGAAGCCTCCAAGTTTGACTCCACTTGATGGGGAAGTGTGCAAGGCCATGACTTTGGGGGGCTTCTTGCTTCATGGTCAAGCCTACCCTGTACTTGTGGTCACACCGTTCCTGTTTCTCCCAGGGATGCCTTTTCTCTCTGTTCCTCAGAAAGGCACTATGCTCCCACTTCCAGCTGCTTCTCATGCTTCTCCTCCACTTGGGATGTCTTTCTGTCCCTTCTTACCCCTACCCTGCCACCTCCCCAAGTACTATATACCTCAAAAATCGAGTTTAGATGCCACCTTTTTCATGGCCCCTGTAAAATTCCCCCAAAGTTGCATGATATGTCTCTCTTTTGCTCAGTGGCTGAGCAGAAAGGGCATGAGGGTAAAACCAGCAGATGAAGTAGTTTGCACTCAGCTCCCCATTCCCTGGTTGTGTGACCTTGTGTCAGTGTCTTCCCTTCTCTGAGTCTGTTTCCACACCTCCCTACATTGTTACTTGACAGAGAGGTACTCAAAATACATCAACATTACTTTTCTTATGATTATTGTATTAAAAACTTTGATGCCCATACCCTTTCTACAAAATGAGCACCTAAAATATACCATTATTTGCATAGGACACTTTTCCATTGCTGGCACAAAATACCTGACACACACACCTCAGAGGAGGAAGGCTGTGTGTTGGCTCAAAGTTTCAGAGGTCTCAGTACATAGTAAGAAGGCTTTGGGGGCAGAAACATCATGGCAGAAGGGCAAGTGAAGGAAGACTGCTCACCTCATGGCAACCAGAAAGCAAAGGATGTTGGGAAGGGCCAGAAAGAGAGAAGGAGCCAGAGACAAGAACATATCAATCAAAGTTACAGCCCCAGCGACCTACCTCCTCCAACCAGGCACATATTCAGCTATGGATTAAACCACTGGTGAGGTTAATGCCACTTTATTTAACTGCCCTCTAAAACCCCTACCTCTAAATGAGCCTTTTGGGAACATTTTTGATCCTGGCAATAGCATTATTCTTTCAACTTTCTTCACGAACTAACACTTACTGAATCCGTTCTCCCTTTGTGCTAGATACAGAGATGAACACGATCAACCCAGCCTTGAGACAGTGTTTGTGTTTCTATTTTGAGCAGCGCAGAACAGAGTAAGCCACTGTGTCCTAGGCCCCGGGGTTGAACTCCAGGCTCTGTCTGAACTTGAAAACACAGTCCAACACCAGAAAAACTTTAAAAGAAATACTGATTTGTGTTTCAATCTTGAAGAAAATGGAAAAGGGGATCCCACTTATAACCCTGTAGCACTCTCTCCAGACCCATTCCTCCCTGTTAGAGCACCTGCAGAGCTTCTGTGAAGGACGCCTCCAAATGTTCCCGTGACGCACTGCCAGGGATTTATTTCTCACCCTCTTCGTGGCAGAGATTAATGTATTCTTCTGGATTCCCTGGTGTTCTGTCTTCACTACCAACTGCCTTTGGTTCTGCATGCCCACAGCTTTAGAATCGTCTCACAAAACCAGTATTGTCTTTAGAGGGCAGGAGAAGGGGAAGCTGAGTGAGTAAAGACCAACAATTTCTTGAGGGCAGAGAGGAGGAGATAGCTGTAACAATGTGCATGGCAATAAGCGTCATCCTTATCACAGCAGGGTCTCGGGCAATGTCTTCATAAATGTGTCTCCAGCCCTGAGATACTGCGAGTTTATGAATTTTAAAATTTAGGACTTGTTACTACTCATACCCTAAGGGGTTAGGGACAGTCTCCTGTGAGTGGTTCTCAATCCCCTGACAGCTCTACTGACCACCAAACTCACCTCCACCTGTCAGGGCACAAACCCGCCTTTAAGGAGAAGACTGCCTGCTGCGCTGATGATGCCCCAGCCCAGGAGCTATGGGCGACCTTGCTTTCCTATGGCTCTTATCTCAGACAGCCAAGCCCCTGGCTCTGTAGCTCTATGGAGTTTGCTGTTTTCAAGGTCTCTGGGGGTGGGAATGCCATCTGTGTCACAGCTTAGGCAGTGTGGAGGAGGGGAATGAAGAGAACAAAAAGTCTCCACCCCTGAGCAGAATTCCCTTTTCCTAGACACATTCATTCATTCAACACACACTGCACTCCCCATCTCCGTTCTACACTAGCTTTGGGTGCATCAAACTCTGTCCCTTCTTCCTAACCTTCCTTTTCTCCTTCTCTCCTCCTTCCCTTCCTTCCTTCCTTCTTCCTTCCTTCCTTCCTTCCCTCCTTCTTTCCTTCCATTCATTGTTCTATTCCATAGCTCTTGGGCACTGACTCTGATGCTGGAGTCACAGGTGAACAGGAGTTGGTGGCTGCTTCCTTGGAGCTTGCAGCCAGTGGAGGAGAGAAGCACTGAAGAGGGGTCACCACCCACATCATGGATCCATCACAACTAGTGCAGATGCCACACAGCAGGGGCTCTGGTGTTAACGAGACATAGTAATACAGGGACTAACCTTTCCATGGAGGCAAGGAAGAGCTGTGGGACCAGGGACAAAGGTTAGAACTAGGACCAGAGTCAGGGTGTTGAGGCCAAGATGGAGTTGACCTGCAAAGGGGTCTAGGCTCCAGGTGGGAGGGTGCAGGGCCCCAGCTGCCTGCCTCATGGTTACCAAGGCTGGGCTGATGGACCCACACATGCTTTGTCCCTTTCCCAGGTGTCACAGTTTGAAACCAAAGCCACAGTGCCAGCGAGGAGCAGATATTCTCAGATAGCTCTGCAGCCACGCTGCTGTGGCCCCAGGAGGCTCCTGGATTCACGTGCAGAGCCACATTCCATGCTGTGAATGAGCACAGTTTTAGAAGGCTCAACTTCCCAGGAGTTCATGAATTTTCCAGAATCATCACACTTATAAAATCTTCCATGCAACCGAGGAATGAGCAAGAGATGCATCATTTAAAAGAAAATAAAGGGGAGGGAAAGAAGGAACAGCTCATACTCTCAACATTCTGCTTCTTACCTGAAGGATCTGAAATTACTGTATTGGCTGCATTGCCTCAAATTGTTGGTGCTGAGCAGTACATGGGTGACAGACAAGAGAGGTGGGAGGGGAGCAGCCTGGGTCATTCACAGAGGGGTGAGCAGGCCCCTGACCCACTGCATCCCTTCCTTACTCAGGTGGGGAAAGGGACGGAGCTCTGACCATACAACATGCTGCCAAAGCAGACGAGGAGACATCAGACAGCAAAGGGCAGTGGTGGGGAGCACCAGGGGTCCCTATGGGGGGTTCTGGAAGGGACACCCAGAGACAATGATAGTTGTAGAGAAGATGATGTCCCAACCCACGGATCTGCTTCCATCTGAAAAGCCCTTGCAGGCCCCAAGCCTGGGCAATGTTCCCAGTTGGGACAGAAGATGCCTTCTGTGCTGGACCCGAGTACAAGAAGGACCTCAGAGTCCTTACTAGCCTAGAGGAGGAGCTGTTATTATCCCTGTTTTGCAGAGGCGGGAGAAAGTGGCTGTGGGAAGAGCAGCTGAGATACACAAGCCAAGCACGCAGGCATGTGGGCTGCTGCTCCTGTGGAGTAAACAGCCCCTAAACCAACACGCTGGACATAGGGAAAGTTCATCTGAGATCCCCTCAGGAATGGACCCTCCAGTGCAGCACTACTTTAAATTCCCTTTCTTCTGGAGACTCAAAAGAGGACTGCTGTGTGTTTCTGGTGTGCTGGTGTTTGGGGGCTGGAATGTGAGTGGGACATAATCAAGGCTGTCTTGGTGTCCAGGAGAGGAGCGGGGGCTCAGAGAGTGAGGAAATGAATGCACTGAACACGTGGGATGGATATGAATCTGGGGGCTAGAGGGCAGACTGTGTTAGGCAGAGTAATGGCCCTCCAAAGACATTGAGTTCTAATTCCAGGAGCCTCTCTATGTGTTAGTTTGCATGCCCTGCAGATAAAATGACACTGAGGATCTGGAGATGGGAAGTTGTCTTGAATTTTCCACAAAGCCCAGAGTAATCACAAGGTACTTTATGAGAGAAAGGAGGTGGACAAGTCAGAGAAAGAGAAGTGAGGACAGAATCAGTGACAGAGTAATGCAAGGACACAAGCCAAGGAGTGCAGCCACCCTTGAGAATACAGAGAAAGAAACAAAGGAGAAACAAAAGAAGGCAAATTCTTCAGAATTTTCGGAAGGGATGAGTCCTACTGACTCCTTCAAATTTTCAATCTCTACAGCTTTAAGAGAATACATTTATGCTGTTTTAACCACTGAATTTGTGGGGCTGACTAACAAAAGGTTTTACACTTTTCAGTGCTCCGAATCATGAATGTTGATAAACCAAAAAAGAATTGGTGCATAACCAGACGCTCGCTACTGAATCTTCCCTCAGAGACAACCAGCATGTTCCTTGTTGCTCCGATGACCACACACCCTGTGCGTGCTGAGGGAAGGCCTTCACACACAGAGACAGATGGGCCTTGCATACACTAGGGACACCTTCCTGCACACAGGCTCCACTGGAACCCAGGTCTTCTGGCTCCAGTCTGGTACTGGGCTCCCTGCCAAACTCATGTTTGGTAAACTCCCACCTAGCAGACCCATTCCCAGTTCAAGAAGCTGTTGTTAGAACACTCTCTGTGTTAGTCAGTTTTCAGTTGCTATGACAAGTACCAGAGATAATGAGCTTATTATTAAGGTTTATTTTGGCTCACAGATTGGCTCGTGACTGGATGGCTGCCTGAGGTTTTGGGGCGTGTGGTGAGGGGCATGTGGAGGAGCAAAGCTGCTTACCTCATGGTCAGGAAGCAGAATTCGAGGAAAAGGAAGGAATCAAGACCTCACTGTCCCTTCAAAGGTATTGACCCAGTGACCTAAAGACTGTCTGCTAGACCCAGCTCCCATACCTCCCAATGACCTGCTATACATGGGCTTGAGGGGGACACTTAGGATGCAACCACAGTGTCCACTCATGAGTAGATCCTGTAAGTCTCCTTCCCCAGCAATGGAGGCACAGTCACTCAAGACATTCACATGCTTTGCCTCCCACCCCCTATTCTTTGCCCTTTTACAGAGACCCTAATATCGCATTGTGCCCACTCCAACAAAAAGCCCTAATTTGTCAACGTCAGCGATGTGAATGTTCACAGTGTGGCCATGTCAGGCTGCCAGTGGTGGAACAATGGCTCACAAAACACCTAAGTATTTACCATTTGGTTCTCAGGCAACTCTCAGAAGCAGGACAGCAGCCCTCTGCCCTGTCCAGGGAGACAGCCTCACCCCGCAACAGCAAAGACAATGAATTCTAATTGCTTGGCAGAGTCAGCTCCACCTGCAGGAAGGTAGCTGAGATAAAGGAGGCCTAAGTTCCAGACGATGTGAGTTACACGCTCCCGAAGCTTCGCAACCTCTCATTACTGCCTTGTTTGTCTTATCTTTATTTATTCTGGCAAATCATATCAGAGCCATCTTTGTAGTCTTGCTCTCCCCGTGGAATTAAATCACTGCATCAAAGAGTGAAGAGATCATCATGAGAGTATTTAGCACACTTTGATCTCTGTCTCCTGGATCTGAAAGTGTCATTACCCTGAAAGATGCCAGGCAAGCCTGCCTCCAGAGAGTGGGTCTGGAGCACCAGGGTGGAGCACTTGTCTTTCCTTATCCAGAAGGGAGGGCTCTGCAATGCAAGGTCCTGTGGTGTTTCTCCAGCTGTAGGAGCATTGTGTACCTCAGTTGTCCCACCAGTGAGATGGGCCCAAACCCGGTATAAGTGTGAAAAGCACAGGATGCAGGGGTGAGAATTTTCAACCTAGGCTAGCATCAGATGCTGAGCTCACTCTAGACCTTGGCACGTGGGAAACGCCAAAGCCCTAGAGTCCCAGGATGCCTCTGCTCAAGTCCCTGCATCTCCTCTGCAGCTCAGGGTCATCTAGACCTGCATTCAAAGCTGGGTCTGCAAAGCTGGGTCTGCATTTGTTGGTTGTGAGTGTGCTGGCCTCTGCCATGGGAGCCACTGCGTGTGTGTGTGTGTGTGTGTGTGTGTGTGTGTGTGTATGCAGGTCCACCTCCTTCTCAGTATGCAAGCTGGTGCAAGCCAACCTCAGTGTCTCTATTTCTCAGTGAATAAATTAATCCTTTTCTGGCCTACTCATTCCTCCCATCTCGTATTTGCTGTTGATACCAGCATGGAAATTCGGGAGTCTCAGGCCAGAGGGCCTCGAGTCCCAAGGAAAGACACATCTGTTTGGGGGCTGGAAGGCAGCTCTCTGCTGTTCCTCAGGAGGTAACAGGCTGCAGATCTAAGAGCAGCTGAATCACCTTGTCCTGATGGAGTGGAAAACTGGATCAGTGCCAGGGTATCAGAGCGCAAGCTCTGCCTCTTCTGCTTCCTGTGTGACCTCGGACAAGTCACTTAGCTTCTCTGAATCTCAGCTTCCTCACTAGTGAAATGGACCATCAGAAGGCAAAACAAGCTAATTTCTGTAGAGCTGCAGCCCCTGAATGCACAGAGATTGAAGGAAGGAGGTAGACCCTAGGTGGCCCATGCAGGGCTGCAGTCTGATGGGTGGACGTTGGGTGGAGGGGCTGCTGGAGGCCAAGAAGACAGCTGTGCAGCTTCCTGGGGCAGATGCAGAGTTCAGGACTCGGCGATGTCACATAGCGGGTGGTGATAGCTGAAGTGATGCCAGTGTCTCCCTGCCAATGCCCCAGGTGCTCACAGCCCTCTTCCACGTGGAGGGGCAGCTAAGGCAGACAGCTCAGGGCCGGAGACCCTCCCTTGTTAGCACATTATGAAGGCGCCGCTGTCCCCACTTCGCACTGAGGCTCAGGGGGCTTCGTGGCTGTACCCTCCCCACTGCCGCCTGGGCTTCGCCCCATCGCCAGCCTCTTCTCTCCCTTCTCTGGGTTCTAGAGTCTCCCTCCGTCCTCCTCTCCACTGCTCCACTTTGACACCCTGAGTCCTGACGCAGTGTGGCTGATGATGTATCCACCACTCAGATCTCTCTGTCCTGTCTGTCACAGGGTGCCTCTGCCACCTACTCCCTATCTCTCTCGGACTCTATGTGTTTCTACCTCTGTCTCTGCCTGGCTTTCTTTCTGTCTCCCATCTCTCTGTGTTTCTGTCTCTGTCTCGCTGTCTCTGTCTGTCTGTCTGTCTGTCACACACACACACACACACACACCACCTCCAAAGCTAGGTGGCATCTGGCCCAGTTACTTCTTGTCCCCTGGGTGGGTGGCCCTTCTCTGGGCAGCAGCTATTATTAGCTGGCCAGGGTCGGGTGTCCACCTCATTGCAGCCCAGAAGCAGGAGCCCAATGGAGCCCTTGACTGTGGGGACGAGAGAGGAGAGCCAAGCTGCACAGCAGCACCTCAGACCTAACCTGACACTGGGAGGGACACTACACATCTGCCTTGTCATCTTTCTAGTTTCTTCCACTGGCTGGCACAGCCTTCTCTTCTTCCCTATCCTCACCGAAGACTCACTGGGCCACACCTTTGGGAGGACTGTGGGGCAGGGCTGATTGCTGCAGACCTTTCTATAGGTGACTGCTCCCAGCCTCCTTCTCCATGGGGACCTGCAGAGAGGAGCACAGATCTCAGGCCTCCTCTGCACCCAGGGTTCTCTGACATAGGATGTGTTCCTTCACTGTGACCTTTAGGAAGGTAAAACAAGCATGTGTATCACATCTCATTTTGTAGACAGAGGAAGTTAAATGAAAGAAAAGTTGGTTCAAAGTCACTGGAGTTGCCTCATCTGTTACTTGGGTCACAGAAGTGCTCATCCAAGGGGCTGTCAGGATGCAAAAAGACAATGACAGAAAAGTGCTGAGCCTGGTACTTAATAAATGCTCATTGTTGCTGTAAGTGAGCTCATAGTTGTAACCTTGCCTGGCACTCCTCTTCTGCAAAGTTCTTAACAACACTCTGAACAGATGGTCTTACCCCAGTTGGCAGATGAAGAATCCACAGCTACGGCAGAGCAGGCACCTGCCCAAGGCCAGTGCAAGTTCATGGCAGGAGACGGAGTCCAGCCCCAGGCTGACTCAGCCCCTCTCCTGCTGTCCCTGATCATGTTGAGAAATGCTAGAATACAAGTAGCACTTGATATAAGTCCCCCAAGGTCACACAGAGCAGTGCAACATGGAGCAGGGTGAGCCCCACCTTAGGAGCCCAGGAGCAAGGCCTGAATGGACAGAAGCTCCAGGAGCCTCCCAGGTCTCACAGGTGAGCCCTGGCCCTGGCCTGAGTCCTGTCTGCACAGTCCCAGAGGAGGGACTTCTGGGGCAGCTGGGTTCAGGGTCAACTTGAACTCCAGCTAGGCTCTCAGTGTGTGGTGAATCCAGGCCAGGGAGACACCCATGTGATTGCCTGGGTGTAGACAACAGCGATAGCACAGGCCACAGCTCTGGTGAGACCTTATTCCATGCCCTGCAGGGCACACACCGAGTGCGCAACAACTTCCTATGACAAACCATTGAAATTGAGCCTGCCATTTCATTCATTTAACAACTAAGGAAGCGAAATCTTGCCCAAGGTCTTAGACACAGGGTTGGGAAGCAGTGCAGCTGGCACTGGACAGGGATTCAGTGCCTTGCAGGAGCCCTCCAAGACTAACCTGACAAGTGTGGGGGAGTGCTGCTTCTCTAGTAGCTGCTGGCCTGTGATTGGTTCAAATTCAGGCCTCTGATTGGTTCAAGTCTGTGCAGGGCCCTAGGACAGCCACAGCTGTTGTGGTTACCATTCATTGAGGTGGCAAGAAGATGGAACTGCTTGACAGCTGTCACATCTCTGAGAAAAATGGTGAGGCTGAAACCAGGATATCTCCCGGAAGGCTAGCTGGGTGCATTAAAACTTACCCAGGATTGGAGAGGTAGGGGAGGTTAAGAGTCTCAGATCCCTACACTCTTGAGCTTAGCCATGTTAATGTCCTCTCCTTTAAAGAGGTGCCAGCGGTGTCAGAAGTGGCGGGAGCAGGGAAGGGGCACTGAGGCTGACAGTCGAGTTGCACTCCTGTCCAAGCACCCTGGAGGAGAGTGGCTGCTAAAAAACCAGGAGGACACTGAGGCAAGCTGTCCCAGTTCATTGAGGGTGGGGTAAGAGGGGGATGGAAGGGAGGTGTGGGGGAAGGGTGTGGTAGCCACTGCCAAACCACTT
>RJWT010020888.1:0-17815 GCA_004365215.1 Cuniculus paca | reverse complement strand
AAATAACTCAACCACCACTTTAAATTAAAATAAGCAAATAACTTAAAAAGGAAAAAAGCTTACCTTTCAAATAGTAGCTAAAGGAAAACCTATATTAGTATCATAAAAATATACGTGGAGATAAAAAAATTATTATTAGAGACACAGGACATTTTATAGCTATGAAAGTGTCAGCCCACTTGGGAACAGTGGCACACACCTGGGATCTCAGCCCTCTGGGAGACTGAGGAAAGACGATCTCAAGTTCAAGCCCAAGGCAGGCAATTTAGTGACTTAGCAAGATCTTGTCTCAAAAAAAAAAAAAAAATAAATAAATAAAAAGGGGTGGAGATGTAGTTCAGTGTGAAGATCCTGGGTTTAGCCCCAGTACTAAAAAAAAAAAAAAAAAGTACAAAATCATCAGAAAATCACAGCCATTATAAAAATATGTGCAACAAACAACATAGACTCAAAACAATGCAAAAACTGATTCAGCTGAAAGGAGAAATAGGCAATTCAAACTTATGAGCTAAAGACTTTAGTGTGCTACTTTCAATAACGAATGGAACAACTAGAAGGAAATGAGTACAGTCCCATGGCTCATTTCAACTTCAAACTTACAACAAAGCCACAGTAATTGGCACAGTGGGGTGCTCTGGTCAGGACAGGATATGGATTAGGAAGACCAGGCCGAGACCAGAAATTCACCCTTCTTTGAGGACCACTTAATTTTTTTCTATTTTAAAGAGAATAAAATGAAACAAGGCAGAATAAAGCAAGTCAGAATAGAACAGTGCAAGTGATACAGGACTTCAAAACAAGACAACAGGAAACCAGCCATGCTACCATAATGTCTCTCATGGGATCACTTAATTTTTAAAAGAGCGCCAGAATTATTTGATGGAGTAAGAAATGTCCTTTGAAATTTGATTGTTTGATAACTAGTTATCTACATTCAGGACACACTGTCTCATACCATATTGAAAAAACACTCCAAATAGATTGAAGAGCTAAACATAATTACAAAAACTATAAAAACTCTTAAAAGAAAAAAGTGTGAATCATCATGAGCTTGAATTATGCAATATTTTCTGAAATATGATACCAAAAGCACACACACAAAAAAGAATAATAGATAAACAAGACTGTTTCAAAACACATGTACTTGTCAGTGTACCATATAAAAGTTCTAAAATACAAGTTACATAACAGGAGAAAATTTTAAAGGACTTGTATCAAAACTAAAGAATATAACTCTGTCAGAAAATACAAGCCATTCAAATTAAAAGTTAGTGAAAAATTTGAATAAATGTCTCTTCAAAGAATATGTACAAATGACCAACAAGCACATGAAAAAGGTCTGACATCATTAGTCATTAGGCATATGCAAATCAAATGTCAATGTTAAAATGTCACACCCTGGCACAGAGCAGCGGGGAGTAGATGGAGATAGAGTGGAGCAAAGGCTATCATGTCACTAAGTTGGCCTTAATTCGAGATAGGTTGTTGTGAAATTAGGCTGTTATAGAATTGGACACAAGATAAAAAATAAAGAAAATCACAAGTGTTATAGTGGATGTGGAAAATCTAAACTCCTCCTGAGTGATGGTGGAAATGAAAAATGGTACAAATGCTTTGGAAAACAGTTTTCCAATTCCCCCAAAAGTTGGATATAAAGCTACCGTATGGTCTGGCAATTTCATACATGTATCTTTAAAAGAACTGAAATGCACATGGTCAGAAAAACATGCCCATGAATGTTCATAGACATTTTATTCATAATGGTCCCAAACTAGAACATGACAAATGTCTTTCAGTTGGTGGATGGACAATAATACACCATACGAAGCAACATTATTCATCTGTGAAGAAAAATGAAGTATGATACATGCTGCAGTGGATTGAATCATGACATCATTATGTTAAATGAAACAAGGCGGACACAGAAGGCCACATAGTGTATGATTCTTTTTTATGGAATACCTCAAACGGGCAAATCCATAGAAACAGAAAGGTGATTAGTGACTGTCAACAGCTGGTAGAGCAGCAGGGGAAACAGGCTGCTCATGGGCTCAGGGCTGCATTCATGATGCAAATGTTTCAAGATTAGATGATGCTAATGGTGAGGGTGTAGCATCAGGCAGGTGGATTTTGAGGGGCTAGGGGTCTTCAGTGACCTCCTTCCTCATGGGTATCTGGGTTCCTCAGCTTCACCTCAGTGAAGAATGGGGAAGCAAGGTGAGACTAGCTCAGAGCCGAAGGCTCAGCAGAGAATGAGAAACTCAGGTCTGGCACAGAAAGTGGAAGTCAGAAGTGAAAATAATGTGAGGCAAAAGTTTATTTATGAAGAGGTGACCGCCAGGAACAGCTGCCAAACAACTGGCCATGCCGCAAAGCCGGGGAAATTTGATCAAATTTTCCAGGGTGTGACTGCTATGGCAAACAGAAACACTGGAATGACACCCAGGACTGGGATTTACTTGACATCAATGGGCACTGATTGAGATCATTCCCAAAATATCAGGCCCTGATCCCTGGTGGTCTAGAACTTTTATATGATACACAAGCAGGGGGTACAAAGGCGAGACAGAACAGCCTGGAAGCTCTTCTGCTTAGCTAGCAGGGGGAGATCATCAGTTATAAGGCTAGATTAATGGTCATGGAGTTATTACAGCCAGGCATCCTGTGTGTTCAGTTACGCTCTCATGGTTACAGGGTCAAGAAAGTAATTAGAGAGCCATGAAGCAGTTACAGAGCTAGGCAGTTTCAGAAAGAACAAAGTTTTAAAAAGCATAATTAGTCTTGTACAGTTTTCCCCTTCATGAAGGGTACCCCACTTATATAGGGGTAAACTGGTCCCTAAAAATAACTGTTGCACTAATTACAATATTGGTGTAATTTAAGCCAATCAGGGTCTTTTTTGGGTTGAGGTAAGGTCGGGGGCTCAAGGGATGACAGCAAGTGCCTTGTTACAGTTGCACAAGGGCTCTGTCCTCAAGTACATAGTGTAGGATACTTTGTAAATACACAACCTTCAGCCACCCAGGTAGTGTCCTAGATCATCCCTCCCTACACCTGTCTTTAACTATCTCTACAATGGATCACATCTGTTGGGACACATTAAAAACCACTGAACTGTGAGCTGTAATAGGATGCATTTTAGGGCACATGAATTAAAGCTCAATTTTCAAAAAGGAATAGGTGTATAAAATTGTATCAGTAAGGTCATTAAGCATCCCTAAATGTATAGCACATATATAAGTACAGAATTGAACCTTGGTAGTCATATTTTTAAGCAATTACAGCACTTGAGGTTTTTCAGAACATATTACATGAACTGTGTCTCATTTAATTGCATGACAGTAATCTGATGAGAGGAGTAAACCCCTTTCCCCAAGTTTGCACCACGGAATCTGGGGCACAGAGAGTTTATATCACCCACCCTCTGTAGTCTGCTGAAGGAGCTGTGAAATAAAGCAACTCCATGGAACTTCTTTTCTAAGATCCCAACAACAATGTGATGTTTCATTGCTGTTTGCTGATGTTTTTATTTGCTTATTGCCTTCCAAAGATAGATACATTTTATTTTTGCATTTTAAAAATTTTATTGGTACATTTCAGAAATACAAAATGATAATATTTATAAGGAATTTGCACCTGTACATGATATATCTTTGTTCTTCTTTTTTCCCATTCCCCTCCCATTCCTTCAACCCCTCTTCCCCTCATTCACAAAAGTCAATTTTTCATTTATTCTATTTTCTTTTTTTCTTGTCACTTCTTTTCTTTCTCCCTCCCCACTCCCTTGTTCCGCTTCTCATTTGAACATTTTCTTCCCATTTTCCAATGTCCATCATACATTTTGGTCTTTATTTACACTTTCAGTTTCCTGTATCAGAGAAACAATGTGATATATAATCATGGGTATCTGATTTATTTCACTTAAAAGTATGTTCTCAAGGTGCATCCACTTAGCTAGAAATGTCTCAAGCTTATGTTTCTGTATGGCAGAGTGGTACTCCATTGTATAAAAAAAATCAAATCATATCTTCTTTATCCATTCACCAGTTGATGGGCATTTGGGTTGTTTCCAAAATTTAGCTATTACAAACTGTACCACTGTAAACATGGGTGTGCATATATTGCTGTGGTATAAGGTTTTTAACTTTTTCAGGAAGATAACAAGAAGAAGGATAGCTGGGTCAAATGGAAGTGTTACTCTTAATCTTTTGAGGAATCTCCACACTGATTTCCACAGTGGTTGCACCAGTCTACACTCCCACCAAAAGTGGAGAAGTGTTCCTTTTTTTCCCACAGCCCCATCAGCATTTGTTATTGATTGATTTCTTGATAATAACCATTCTTTTTAGAGTGAAGTGGAATCTCATCATTGTTTTAATTTGCATCTCTCGAATGACCAATGATGTTGAACACTTTTTCATATACTTACTTGCTGCTTCTAATTATCCATCTGAGAAGTGTCTATTCATTTCAGATGCCAATTTTTTGACTGGGTCTTTAAATTTGGGAGGTCTGACTGTTTGAGTTCTTTATATATTCTAGATATTACTCTTTTGTCTGAAGAACAGCTAGCAAATGTTTTTCCCCACACTGTAGGTTGTCTCTTCACTCTGTTGTTGTTTCTCTTGCTGTGCGAAAGCTTTTTAATAAGATGATCAAACTTCTCTGGTTTTGGTATCAGGGTAATGCTTTGTAATAAGATTATCACCAGTTGTTGATTCTTGGTGATATTTTCTGTGCAATTTGGGTTTTGTTCATAAAGTCTTTGCCTACACCAATTTTTCAAGAGTTCTACCTATTTTATCTCCCAGCAGATTTAGTGTTTCTGTTTCAATGTTTAGATCTTTGACCCATTTAGATTTTAGTTTAGTGCATGGTCAAAGATATAGGTCTAGTTTTAATCTTGGGCATGTGGCAAGCCATTTCTTCCAGCACCATGTATTAAAGAGGCTATCTTTCTTCCAGTGAAGGTGTTTTGCTCCTTTGTCAAAGCTAAGGTGGCTGAGAATGTTTGGAGTTGTTTCTGCATCTTCTAATCTGTTACACTGATTCTCAGGTCTGTTTTTTTTTTGCCAGTACTATGCTGTTTTTATTACAGTAGCTTTGCAATATAATCTCAAGTCAGGGACTGTGATGCCCCTGGCTTCCCTTTGTTGCCCAGAATTGTTTTGCTATTCTAGGTCTCTTTTGGTTCCAAATGAGTTTTAGAAAAGTTTTCTCTAGTTCTGTGATGTATACTAATGGTATTTTGATTGGGATTACATTAAATCTGTATAACAATTTTGGAAGTGTGGCCATTTTCATTATATTTGTTCTTCCTTCCCAAAAACAAGGAATATACTTTCATTTTCTGATATCCACTTTGATTTCCTATTTCAGAGTGTTGTAATTTCAATGTAAACATCTTTCTCTTTCTTTGTTAGATTGATTCCTAAGCATTTCATTTTTGTATGCTTTTGTGAAAGGTATTGTTTCCCTAATTTCTCTCTCAATGAGTTTTTTATGTAATATCAATGCTATTGATTTTTGATTGTTGACTTTGTATCAAGCTATGATACTGAATTTGGTTATTAAATATAGAAGTCTTTTGGTGGAGTTTTTGGGGTCTTTTGTGGAGAGTTATCATGTCATCCACAAATAATGATTTAACTTCTTACTTTCCTATCCTTATTCCTTTTGTTTCTTTCTCTTGTCTAATTGCTATGTCTAAAGTTTCCAGAACTGTATTGAATAAGAGTGGTAACAGTGAACATTCCTATCTTGTTTCTGATTTTAGAGTGAAAGCTTTCAATTTTTTCCTGTTTAGTGTGATATTGGCTGTTGGGTTGTCGTATATGGTTTTGATTGGATTGAGATAAAGACCATCTCTTGCAATTTTCTGCAGAGTTCTTATCATGCATAGTTGTTGGACTTTGTCAAATGCTTTTCTGCATCTATTGAGATGATCATATGGCTTTTGTCCTTGGCTCTGTTAATATGAAATATTACATTTATTGATTTGCATATGTTGAACTTTCCCTGTATCCCTGGGATGAATCCTGCTTGGTTATGGTGTATGATCTTGATGATTTGCTGCATTCTGTTCATCAGTATCGTGTTGAGAATTTTTATCTGTGTTCATTAGGGAGATTGGCCTGGAGTCCACCTTTTTGGTTGGATCCTTCTCTGGTTTTGGTATCGGGGTAATGCTTACTTCAAGGGATGACTTTGGGAATACTGTTTCCCTTTAAAAGAGTTTGAGAAGTAGCAGCATTTGTTCTTCTCTAAATTTCTTGTATAATACAGTATTGAATTGATCAGGACCTAGGCTTTTCTTGGTAGGTAAATTTTTAATTTCATCTTCAATTTCATTGACTGATATTCATCTATTTAGTTTTTTTTTTTGGTCTTCTTGATTCATCTTTGGTAATTCATACATACTGAAGAATTTTTCCATTTTTTTCTGTGTTTTCTATCCTGTTAGAGTACTAAGTCTTGAAGTAGATATTGATGATCTTCTGGATTTCTCATAATCTATTTTGATTTCATTGCTTTCGTTCCTAATTGCATGATTTGAGTCTTTCCTTCCTTTTCTTGATAAGGTTAGATAAAGGTTTGTCAATTTTATTTAATCTCTCAAAGAAGGAACTCTTTGATTCATTGATTCTGTGTGTTGTTTTCTTAATCTCTGTTGCATTAATTCTTGCTCTGATGTTTATAATTTCCACCTTGATAAGAGCTTTGGGCTTGACTTGCTCTCTTTTCCTAGAAACTTGAGTTTCAACATTAGGTTATTTGAGCTCACTGTGTTTTTGTGACATGGGAATTCACTGCTATAAATTTCTCTTGTAGGGGTGCTTCTATTATGTTTTATATGTTCTGATATGTTGTATTGGAATTATTGTTTAACTGTAGAAACTGTCTAATTTCTTCTTTAATTTCATCTATGATCCTTTGGTTTCTCAAGAAGGTGTTATTTAATTTCCACGTGAAAACTTTTATGAAGTTTTCCTGGTTTCTTTTGCCATTGATATCCAGTTTCATTGCACTATAGTCTGATAACATGCATGGGTTAATTTCAATTCCTTCACTTTTCTTAAGCACATTCTATGAACTAGTATATGGTCTTTTTTGGAGAACATTCCATGCACAGCTGAGAAAAATGTGTATCTGGTGTTATATGATAGAATACTCTGTAGACGTCTACTAAATTCATTTGTTCACAGATTTGATTTAGTTCTGATTTTTTTTTTGTCTAACTGGTTTGTTCATTTATGACCGTGGGGTATTGAGGTCCCAGTTACAGTTGTATTAGTGCTTATTTGATCTTTCACGTTTGTTCATATTTGTTGTATATAGCTGGATGAGCTGATATTTGGTGCATATATATTTATGATTGTTATCTCTTCCTCTTGGATTATTCCCTTTACAAGGATATAGTCACTTTATTTGTCTCTCTTAATCAGTCTTGGCTTGAAATTGACTTTGTCTGCACAGAGAATAGCTACCCCTGTTTTTTTCTGAGTTCCTAGTTCATGGAGTATTGTGTTCCATCCTTTGCCTTTTACTCTATTTCTTTGTAAAATAAATGTATTTTTTTGTATACAGCATAGTTTTGGATCTTGCTTCTTGATCTATTCTGCCAGTCTATTTCTTTTGATTGGTGAGTTGAGACCATTTACATCATTTACATTGATGGTTATAACTGATATATATTGACTTATCCTTGTCATGTTGGCTCTCCCTCGATTTAATTACTTGTCTTGCCTTGTGGATTCATTCTGTTGGGTTGATGGAGTTGTAGTCCTCATTATCTCCTTCAGAACAGTTGGAGGGCTGGTTTGGCATCATGAATTTCTTCTGGTTTACTTTGCCATGGAAGTATCTTATTTCTACATCGATTTTGAAAGCTAGTTTTGCAGGTTACATCAGTCTTGGCTGGAGGTTGTTTTATTTTAGGACTTGAAATACCTTACATCAAGCTCTCCTTGAGGATTTTTGTTGAGAAGCCTGCTGTGATATTCTTTATATGTGGTTTGTTTCTTTCCTCTAAAAACTTTTAATATTCTGTTCTTACATTGAATTTCTGGAATCTTGAGCATTATATCTTTGGCGCAGCTTTTTTTTCTTCTATCATGGCTAATTGGAGTTCAATATGCCTCACTTATCTGTGTGTCTAATTCTTTTTCCATGCTTGGGAAGTTTTTGCCATGACTTCTGTGGACAGGTTTTTGTTGTCTTTTTCACTGTCTCCTACTTTTTCATTGACTCTGGTAAATCTTGTTATTGTTCTTTGCATCATCTAGCAACTGCTGTAGTGTTTTCTTTTGTGTGTGATCCCTTGCTATTTTTTAAGAAAACTTTCTTTTCACAATAACCAACTGCTATCCTGTTTTCTAGATATGATATTCTGCCATCACACTGGCTCTTTGTGCTGCAGATACTTTCAATGGAATTTTTAATCTCCTGGATATCTGTTTGAATCTGTTTCATGATTCCATTTCTTTCCTATGTTGGGGGTTCATGGTTTCCATCATTTTCCTAAGTTCTCTGTTTTTAACTGTATCTGCTCTAGAATCACTAATGATGTCCTTCATTATGGTCACCATCTCTGTAGTTACCTGAGAAATTATTTCTGATTTGATTTTTTTCCTAGAACCTCATTCATCTGCTTTGTTACTTTTGCTGTTTCCACTTCAGAGATTCCAGGTGGGTGGCTTTGGAACTGATCTGCCTCTTTGCCCCTGGACTTTCCCTTAACAACCTGGAAGTCTGTGGTTGGATCTTGCTTCTGTGTTTTCTCATTTTCTATTTTTTAAATTTTAATTCCTGGGTTGATTCCTATAAGTTGCTTATGGCAGGTAGCTTCAAAGCTAGTATTGAGAACTCTTAGGAGGTTCTTACTTCTCTGAGGTGTCTTCTGGGGTAGCTGACTTTTGGGTTTTGAGTCTTTGGCAAGATCCTAACTCTTCAATTTATTGAGGATGAGAAGTTGCTGCCTATTTGGTCCAGCCCTTGGTTCTTTGGCATTGTCCTTGTAGTATTGTTTATGACCCTTAGGTAACATCAGTCTCGGTATACCAGAATAACAGCTGACTAGAACAATTATGTCACTTTGGTTAAAGTAGTACAATCAGAAATAACAATATCACCAAACAGCCTAGAAAACGACAAACTGTGGTAATGCTTAATTTGCCACTTTTAAGCATATGAACAAGATTTGTGGTTATATAACAAGATCTAAAACAAACTAGAAAACTGTATGGGGTAAATATGCCCTCAGTAGTGTGCTTTTACCCTCAAGGGAGAATATTTACAAGGGATTAAATGGAAAAATTGAGAAATAGAAGGGGGAGAGATTAGAAGCAAGCCTGGAGGATAAAGGAAGATCCCACAAACTTTTGGGATAAAGAAGACAAGAGAGAAAGAGAAAAATAAAAACAAGAACCAAGCTGGGCATGGTGGTGCACTCCTGTAATCCCAGCACTTGGGAGGCTGAGGCAGGAGGATCGTTGTGAGTTCAAGATCAGCCTGGGCTACAAAGTGAGCTCAAGGCCAGCTTGAACTGCATAGCGAGATCCTGTCTCAAAACAAACAAACAAACAAACAAACAAACACACACACAAGTCAAAAGAACAAAACAAACCTAGAAATAATGTTCACACTCATATGAAAAGAATGTACAATCAAGAACACAACAAAAAGAACAAAATAAAAAAAAATCAAAGAAAAAAGAAGAGAAGAAGAGAAAACACATGTGCACTTCGGAGAGTGTCTGCTGCCGCTGGTACACATGTGGGCAGGTAGAGTTCACCTATGTGTTGCTGAATCCCAGAAACCCAGCTGTAGCCAGGTATAGTGGGTAATCCCAGCCAGCGCATACCTTTAGTTCTACTGAAATTTAGCCTTGTTT
The DNA here is from genome assembly GCA_004365215.1 of Cuniculus paca. Taxonomy (NCBI): domain Eukaryota; kingdom Metazoa; phylum Chordata; class Mammalia; order Rodentia; family Cuniculidae; genus Cuniculus; species Cuniculus paca. The sequence goes on along the minus strand of RJWT010020888.1, from coordinate 7,923 downwards.
TGCTGTGAGGCTAGAACACATTTTTTTTCATTCTGCAACATTCCATGTGCCTTCTGCTGGCTTGAATTTGGCTCCTTGCTGGGTTGAACTCATCTCCTTGACTGCCTGCCAAACTGAACTCAGTTCTGCCTTACCTTGACACTGGGAGATGATAGATGGAGCCAATTCCTAGATGTTCTGAGTTCTGAGCTCAGTTGGCCTCTCTCCCAGATGGCTCCTGGTCACTGGCCCTCTCCTGAGGGATGTCTGAACCCAAACAACTCATCAGCTACTGCAGTTCACTGCATCCATCACTCCCTTCTAAAGGTGTGTTTCTCCATGGAGACCTCTGGGGCTGCCAGTAATCACCATGCATCTGCAGGTTCAAGTCATCCCTCTCACTCACCGAGTCAAGGCTCAGGGAGAAAGCACCACCTGGCACCTCCTTGTTCATTTTACTCTCTCTCTTTACTCTCCCATGGGCTTCATTTCTTGCTTCAGATCCTTGTTGGGTCCTGGGGCCCTGCTTCCCTCTTTTATCTCTTCCTCACAATGCTATGTTCCAACATCTGGACACCAGATCTCAAAGAGGCTCTTTCTGTGTTGTATACCACTCTATCATCTTCCAGGAAGTCACGATAGGTACCTTATAATTGTCATTTTATAGACAAAGAAACTAAGTCACTGAGATTGAAGTAAACATTCAGAAATAACCAGGTACTGAGTGGCAGTAGTATAATTTCACTTCCACAGTCTGTTAAGAGGAAGAAAACAGTATGTGTTGAAATGCATAATAAGCCCATAGGAGCTGGAGGTAGGCAGAGCCCATGTTCCTGCATCACTGGACATTTTAGCTGTAAAAAGCAGGGAGTTACAGTGTGCTATGTATTAGGCACCTTGGTTAAAAATGACTGTGGACATTTCTCTATATACCAGTCATCTTCAAGGGATCAGGTCGTGGAAGACAATTTTTCTACATACCAGGATAGGGGGTGACTTTGGGTGATTTGAGCATACTGTATTCATTGAGCACTTTATTTCTATTATTACATTGTGATATACAATGAGACAATTATACGAGTCACTATTACAGGTGTGCACCAATAATGCAAAATTACTGGGAGCTTCAAACTTGTTTTCATGCAAGTAGATGATCCCATCTGGGGATAATGGGAGACAATGACACAAAAGTGTGTTGCTTACCTCCAGTCTACTCTGTAATCTCATTTCGGTTGATGTCACAACATAAACCCTTGCTTCACAAAGATAGGATATTGGAGTGAAATTTTTATTGCTTTTGTGGCAATCTCAGGATATTCCATTTTGACTTCAATCCAGAATTTATGAGGATTTGAAGTTGTCCCAAACATACTTTTAAGGCCACCATCATTTTCAATCTCTAGTAGTTGATCTTCTAACCAAAAGTTGACTCACCTAGCTTATTCACAAATTAGTCACAGATTTCTGGCCAGTTTGAGAGTCTTTCCTGGTTGGGAAAAACTGCTAAAATCTCTGCTAATGCTTGAAACATCAAAAATTCTGATGTTCCTTCATTCCCTCCATAATTACAATTTGGCTTTGAATGCAGCCATTTTATCCACTTACTTGAACACAGTTGTCATTTTCCCCTGTAGTAGACTGAATATAACCCAGGAGTAAGCAAGTTTTGCAACCCATTTTGTGTTGCAAATGACACAGGGGCGGCAGCACATTTTCTAAAATAAGTAAATCTCTGGAGCAGCTCTCATAACTCCAAACCTCTGTCCAGTAATCCACCTTAGAAAAGCATCTCCCTTCTGTGTATAGGTGAAGACATATGTGGTCTGTCTCCACCTCCTCACAGAGCTGCATGAACCAATGAGAGTAAAAGGCACATACTTTAATGTGGTTGATACTTTTAATCACATCCTGCAAGATGCTATTAAGATCGGGTGATGTTTTCAAGTAGCCTGCGTTTTTCTGTGGTTGACACTGTGTGTAGACTCATACTCAGAAGTGATCTTTTTGACCCAAGTAGTGAAACCAGAAAGCCATCCAGTCATGGCAGCTGTTCTACCCGTGCATGTAATGACACAAAACGACCAATTCAGCTTTCCTGATATGTAGTCATTCAAAGACTTGAGTAATTCTGCAGCTCTAGTGCCAGTTGGGAACGAAGTTGTATGTAGCACACCCTCATGCACATCATCCTGAAAAACATATCACAAAAAAACAAACATTGTTGTAAATATTGGTAGACTCATCAACCTTGCTTGTGTGCCATGGTGACCCATTAATCCCTTCCAACAATTGTGCCTCAATATCCTCTGCTATTTCATCAACCCATCAGTTACGGTGCCAGCTGAAGGAGGAACACAAGCCACCTTTTGAGCTGCAGCTTCCTGTGAAAGTCCATGACAAATGTCCTTAGCAGCAGAGAGGGATGCCTTTCACTGGTTGTAAATGGTTTCTTAGCTTTAGCAACATGGTCAGCCCTCGGTTCAGACACATTTAATGTGATGGTGACTTTCAATAATTGCTTCTGTTGTTTGGTTCACAAGTTTTTCTTTTAAAAAGCCCAAAGGCTTATCTCAATGCAGGTGCGTGGCCTGAAATGGCAAAGCAGGATTGAAGGTTTCATGACTTTGTTGGAAAGTTGGGTGCCACACGTTATACAAATCAGGCTTAGAGATGGAGTCACCTGTTGCAATGAGCCTGTAATTTAATAAGACTCTTGGTATTTTCTTTTAAATGCCTGGTATTTTATATCTTTTCATAGGCATTTTAGAGTCTCATGCTGTCTCACCATTGAGTCTTTCCCCACTTCCCAGTAAACTCTCCAGTGACATTTGACTTAACCATTTTGGCCAGGGTCAGCTGTGGTCTTACTAAGCCTGTGACTGAGACAATTGTGCAGGGCAGGAACCAGGTGAATATGGGAACAGTAAATGAAATGGTGCACCATACGCAGACTAAAATAAGTGATAGATTCTCACTTACAGCTGCCCCTAGCTGCAGCTTCACTGTCACTTGCCCCTTGTCACTTTTTACTGACAGGGTTTGATCTGACTCTGAAAGTAAAAGATGTGGTATGGTCTCTGTGCAGTCAGTCTTCTCTGCAAATGCTCATTTGGATTTGCGGTCACTCCCCAGGGCTGGCCTCGCCAACTCAGCTCCCCCTCAGCTCATCAGGATTAGATTCTTATAATTAGTGTGCACCTAGCTCTTGCATGCACAGCTCGCTGTAGCATTTGCTCCCTGGCGGGAATCTAATGCCCTGGTGATCTGACAGGAGCTGGAGCCTCGGCAGTGATGTGAGTGATGGGGTATTGCTGGAAGATCAGATGAAGCCCTGCTCACTCCTGCTCTGCTGTCCAGTTCCTGAGAGACCTCAGATCAGTTACCACCCATGCATGGCAGCTGAGGACTCTGACTGAGATGCCACTCTGGAAGTGGCAAAGCTGTAGGGAGAGAAGTCACATCAGTGACTCGGCTTGCAGGGGAGTGGGGATGAGAAGCAGGGTTGGGGGCACAGGCACAAGGAAACATGCGAGGTGATAGAAGGGCCTATGTCTGGAGTGCAGCAGTCACTGGCAGTGTGCATCTGTCAGTCACAGGACGCCAGTCTGAGGAGGCAAATTCCCCCCACAGCCTGACTTGGAAAATCAACTGGATTAGCGACAGCCTAAGCTCACCTCTGGGTTAGAGGCAGAGCCATAGGGCACCCAGGGCAACTGCCACAGAGAGACAGGCAGAGCAGAGAGCACAGGAGCCCTCCACACCTGCCTTCCCCCTCCACACAGCGCCTTCGCTCCCCTCTGAACAGAAACCACGGTACCGCGTGCAGAACATCTGTCCTTTTAAATCTTATTCCTCCAGCAATTATGCAATAAATCCTTTTAGAAACCATTTCCTTTAATGACTTTCACTCCAAGAGAAGAAAAGAAATCCGAAGGCCAATGTATTAATAGCCACATTCTTCAGGGAGAAGTGTCACCGGTGCCTGTGGGATTAGAGAGTCGTGACTGTCAGTGCACACAGAAAGCTTCCCCTTTGTTAGATTTGCATTGCCAGTGTACAGACTGCAGCACCAGCAGATCCGGAGCACAGTCAGGGGTTGATGTGCAGTCAGACCTCCTGAGAAGATGCAAATGGTGTCCCAGCAGGGAGCCCCAGACCCTCAGCCGCACAGGGGTCCCCCAGATCTGCCTGTGGACCCCATGGGAGAGGTGCTGGTCAAGGCTGCACCTTCCCACCACAAAGTGCAAACCTGTGGACAATGACGCGTGAGCCGATGGGATGTGTGCGGTGAAGAAAGGCAGGTAACTGTCCCTGTGTCAAGGCTACGGACACTGCAAAGGCTGATTTCCAACTTACTGTTTTAGCAAACATCGTCACACTTACGTGTCTGGCACCGCTCTCTGTGTTTTAAGCTATCAAACTTCAATCTACTGAAAATAATATCTGGGACTAGGTGTTATCATCATCTCCATACTAAAAGTCGCAGAGCCTTGATGAAAGGTGGGTAAGTGGCTTTTCCAAATGGCAAAGCTGCTACGTAGAAACGCCAGCATTTGAATCTAGCCAGTCCAGCCCCAGTGCCCTGCTTTGGCTCCCGCATGCTGCCTTTCCGTATGCACATTAAAAGCATCACACATTTATGTGCACATAGCTACAGGCATAGGTGGTAATGATCAAGACCTGTAGACAGAGAGACTGAATGGATGGATGGTGGCTGAGTGACGAGTGGAATGGATGGAGAAGAGGACAAAGAAAGGAGTAAAAGGGATGGGTGGGTGTACAGATAGGTGGAAGTAAGGAGGGGGGCGAGGATGAGTGAATAGACACATAGATGGACACAGAGGGAAGAGGAGGGACAAGATGTGACTGGATACGTTGGTGTGTGGATGCTGGATGAATGAAGAGTGGGTTGGTGGCTGAGTATGTACCATGGACGGTGGAAAAGAGGAAAGAAGGGAATAGCAGGGGATAGAGGGAAAGAAGAATACAAGACTGAACTGGGTGAGCAGACAGCTGACAAGATTGAGGAAGGAGGGGATGGATGATCAGATGGACAGATGGAAAGACATGGGTTGAGTATCTACTCTTGAGGGTTTCTGACTTTAGAATAGGAGAACACAAGAACTTTGCCTCAAATAAGACTTATACAACTCCAGGTTTTCAGCAACTAACTAGAAAAGAGACATTGTCATCATTCTTAATCCAGTCTCAATGGTTACGAAGCCAGCAAACTGAGGCCCTTGTGTAATGTACCTTTTAAAGAATGTGGAGGAGAAAAAGGAAGTCATCAGCCTAAAGTATTTTTATCAGGTTCTATGTAGGTCTCAACAAAAAGCTCCATCCACTGGACTGGGGACACTAAAGTAGTTTGGTACATCATTAAAGGACAGGGGTCCAGGGTCAGAGAGGAAAGGTGAGGTGGGAAGGAGGACACTGTCTCAGCTTCAGAGCTAGGTTCTGAGGAGGCAGCACTAGCGGCCCAGGACGGGTGATGGGGAGGAGGAGGGGCGTGGATCCCTACACGGCCTCCATTGCAGATCCAAATCGGTCAGGGGTCGGTGAGCGCAAGGCAGTGACTCCTGTCTGACATTCCAGTTACAATTCTAAAACATCTTCAGTTGCAGATGTGTGCACTCACTTTATACCAGAAAAGCCAAAATGCTGGTTACTTTTGTGTTGGTAGGAAACCAAGTTATTCTTAGCACATTCACAAGTGTTAGCTGCAAGGTTCGAAACAATTTAAACAAAGACTGTACCTCTGTGGTTAAGAGGTTTAGAGAGATACTGCACCAAAAGATATGATTACAACTGAAATTAGCTGGATACTGACCATATACATTGCATCCTTTGGCTTTTGTTGCACAGCAAACTACCCAAAACTATTATTATTATTGTTGTTGTTATTTTTTGTTTGTTTGTTTGTTCTTGAGACAGGGTCTTGTTGAATAGTCCAGGCCTGCCTCAGCCTCCTGAGTGCTGGGATTATAGCTGTGTGCCACCATGCCTGGCCGAAGAGTCAACTGATTACTGAAATTAGAGGGAAAAGAAGGGAACTGAGTCAACTGATTACTGAAATTACTGAAATTGTCATACCTGCTTTTAAATCTATAGAGACATATATCTATATCATCTATATCTATACCCATATCTATCTATCTAATCAATCAGGCTCTCAGATTGGCCTCTAACTCATGGAGATCTTCCTGCCTCAGCCTCTAGGTACCCAAAACTAACAGCATCCTCAAACAACTGTGGGTCAGCTTGAGACTCTGGGTTGGCTGGCAGGTGGGTCTCCCGGTCCCAGTCAGCATGACTGATCTTATTGGGCTGCCCCGTGTCTGGGGTTAGCTACAGGCTGAGAATGATGGATGAACCTGGGTGGTCTCACTCACTGGCCAGGGCAAGGTAGGACAGGCCATAATGTCCTCCAACAGCCGGCCCAGGCTTCTTTAGCAACAGCAAGGGAAGAATTCCAAACTCTGCAAGGGATGAAGCCCCAGGCATGGCACAGCCCAAGGACCTACTTGCATAACGCTTGTCAAATGGGTGACACAGGCAGCCCAGACTCAAGGCACAGGGGCAGATTCTGCCTCCAGGTGGGAGGAGCTGGGTGACATTAGAGCAGGGAGGCTCAGGAGAGAACGTGCAGGCACATTCAAACTCTGCCACCTAACAGCGGCAGGTTCATATAGATGCTACAGTAGCGAGCAGATCTGGCCACTTCCTGCTCGGGGCTAAGAGCAATTTGGAGTCAGGGAACCCCCCTGAGCCTCTTTTAAAGACGCACATGCACATCGGCAACATTTCCCGCAAATGTGGGTTCACAAAAGTGAGCGGACTGTGGTAAACTGGCTGGTCTGTGCTCTCGAGAGTTCTGTGGATCCTGTGTGCTGTTTCTGCAGCCATGCTGCGCTGCAGCAGAGGGACCGTCCCCGGGGACCAGCTTGGTGCCCCTGTGCAGTTCCGAGCAAACCCTGAATAGGCAAAGCCAGCGGGCTCCTGTGGGAACTCTGGCTCCTAGGTGCCCACCCCTTCTGTGTTATCTTACAGTAAACCAAGCACATCCCAACCACGGTGAAGTCCATCTGTCCCAGCCCATAAAAACGCTCCCTTTTCTGACCCAAACTTTTGGGGTCCCGCCGGTCTTGCCACTGCAGGACCAGCTTTGTCAGAGCTCCGGTAATGTGTGCTCCAGGCAGTCCTGGCTCTGTCTGCCTTTTTTCCTTTTGTCTCAGGACACCTTGGGGCTCTGATGTTAGGACAGGATTGTTCTAGAACAAATATCAAGGTCAAAAGCAAAGACTAAGAAACTTCCAGATTAAAGGGCTAGAGGGACTAAGGGGCTAGATGGACTGAGGCACTGAGGGACCAGAGGGAGTAGAGGGACAAAGGCACATGTCAACTGAATGTGTGCAGGTCCTGGATTCCTGTCTGGTTGGGGAGGAAAAGCTAACTCTAACTTTCCTGGCACTGAGAGTCCCTGGGCTCCGTGCTCAGCACTGTAACACACAGACACACACGCGCCCAAGCGCACACATACGAGCTCTAGTGGGTACTGCAGTTGGCTGAGTGATGGCTCCACAAAGGCGTTCACATCCCGGTCCCAGGATCTGTGAATAAATCAGCTTATAAGGTGAAGGCTTTGCAGATGAGAATAGATGAGGGGTCTGGAGATGTGACGGTGACCAGCCCAGTCCTGGTAGAGGCCGCAGGGTCAGAGGTGGGGGTGGTGATGCCATGGTGGGTGTGGGAGAGGTGGCAGGATCCCCTAGGTGGCGCCCGCAAGCCGACTCTGGTGAAGGGGGCTTCTGCAGCTCTGGCGGCCTCCCGAAGGACTGCAGTGCTGCCCGCCACGTGATGCTAGGTTTCCAACCTGCAGAATGAGGCAGAACTCACGTGCTGTGTAAGCCTCTGGATTTGTGGCAAGTTACAAAAACTAAGAGA
>RJWT010020887.1:0-17793 GCA_004365215.1 Cuniculus paca | reverse complement strand
GGAACTGCAGTTTACAGGAAGCTATCCATCTTTCTCAAAACAGTTCAGAAAAGGAATCCATTTTCTTTAATATAAATCCTCTTTGTCTTGTGATGTATAAATCATCTCTTTGAAAGAAGCCCTTTGAGGTATGAATTCAAGGCATTCTCTCAAAACATCATCCCTCAGTACAGCCCTCCGATGGAAGCTAATCCTTTGTGGCTGCTGAGAGGCACAATTCATCCCACTTTTCACTGAATTTCCCTTCCAAAGGTCTCTGTTGTCATTTTAGCAATTAGGATAGCCTGTCAGGGTCAGAATGACCTTAGCCAGATGTAGTTATCTGGATAAGAAGAAGAGCAGAAACTTTGCCTGACACAGTGATTTCAAATTAGTGACTCTAAATAATGGACATATTTATTAAGGATCTTTTTCTAGGAGAGTTAAGCTATTACACACACTCTTGTCAGCCCATTGCAGAGTCATTTACTCATCCTTGGGCACAGCTGGAGGTGAAAGATCAGGCCATCTCTGTGTGTAGTCTAGTTTTGTGAATGTGGCAGCTGATGATGATGTCCTTTCTCGTTTCCCTGGGTTTCATTTACTGGTTGGTTTTTTCCCTGTGTAGGAGCTGTGTGTGCTGTGAGTAACGGTCCACATTAGCCCCTTTCTCCGGAGTCTTGCTTGCAGATGATTGGAGCGACCTCACCTGGACAGGTCTGGGAGTCACACTTTCCTCCCTCGTGCCAGAACAGCACGTAGTAAAGACGGAGTGCTGGGGCTAAGAAGGAGAGGACTTACTTGCCGTAGAGTACTACAGAGCTGAAGTGTAATTTATGCCCCAGAGCTCCCTGTGGGATAGGGTTGAGGCTTGACTTCATCTGAAAGTTAAGTATGGCATGGTTTTGGCCTCACCTCTGTGCTGTTGTCTTATGCCCTTATATATTTCTCCTGGGAAACTGCCCTCAATAAATCACTTGGACACAAATTCCTGTCTCAGTCCAGGCTTTTAGTCCCAACTTAACCAACAGGTCCAACTAAAGCTGACCTAAGGATCCTGTAGGGAGTTATTTGTTCTCAGAATGAAGGAGCTGTATGGTGGTCATAAGTTCAGTATGAAGAAGTCTTAATCTTAAGGGAATTGTAATTGTAAGGGAATTGTAATTTCTTTTTTCCTAATGACTTAACCTTGTGCATAATAATATTTGACTGAAACTTTGGTCTAAAACTCATGGTTGTCTTCAGTAGAGGTGGCTGGATGTTTACAAGGAGTTATACCTTTCTTGGGCATTCCACAGTGTCTTGGTTTACTGGATGGCTGTCTCAGGTATAAGAAGGTATCTTCTTAAGGAGTTTGTTGTTTCATTAGGGAATGAGAAAACAGACAAAATGAAATAGTGTATGGAAACTGTCTAGTGAAAGTGTCACAGCATGTGTACTAATAGGAGTTTACAGGCTTGAGAACTCACTCTGAGTTGTTCATAGCATGGCAGAAGTTTTGATGAGTAGATCTGAATTGGGCCTAAGAAAGCAAGTGGAGGACTTCGGAAAAGAAGAGACCATACAAAGGTTTAAGGTTGGAAAAGCTTTGGGCTGTTCTGTCAGCAGCATTTACTATCTCATATGGGAACAATAAGGCATACTTCAATATCACCTTTATTTCAGAAGATCTGCAAAAGGAGCACATGGCAAAACTGAACTTTCCCACTCCCACCGATGCTAACTAAGCAGTCTGACTTGTTTGGGTTAATGAACTGTGAAGGAGACATGGTTACTTCAGGCACACAATCTCAGGGCCAGTACGTGACTCTGCATTTCCCTTTTGCTTGCTGCTGCTATCATGGATACAGATGCGGAGATGGAGCCTTTATCTGAAGCAGGCCTCTCCAGAAAACCCTTTAGAAATACATTATATACCTGAATAAATCACTTGGCATGTCTGAATTTTTGTTTTCACATTTTCAGAATGATGGACTGTAACTCTCAGATTACTTCAAGTTTATTTTATCCCTTGATGAAGGGCCCACAATCAAATTGAATGAGACACTTATCTCATTTTGGAAGCACAAAGAGATAGGGAGCAAAAATATTTTCTTACTGAAAACAGATAGTTCCCTGTAACATCAGTGGATAAAAAAATCAATCGGAAATAGAAAAAAAAAATAAAGCTAAATGTCCTCTGCATCTGTTTCAAAACTCTGAAATTTAGAACCTGACTGCATAGAAATTTGTTCTTTCAAAAAACCAAGAACCTGAATGCTCCCTAGAAACTGCAAAAAGTACTCATTAATGAACACTTTTCAGCTCAGATGAATATTCCAGGAAAGCCGAGGGTCTGTTTATCCCAATGGGTGTAGTTATGTGTTAAAGATCATATAAAGTTCCATTTTTAAATTTTATTTTACTTATTGTGTAGAGGAACATCTGCTGTTCAGACTTACTTCTTTAGAGCTGCTGTGAACATACTTCTCCCAGTCTATTTTGCTCCCTGTCATCCAAAATTCAACCATAAATTCCCTTCTGTTTTGTGCATAATTAGAAGCCACTTTGTGTGTAGAACTTCTGCTTGTATGTTGAGCTCTTCTTGTTGCTTTTCTACCCTATTTGTTGCCTCTTTTTCAGCCCAGCAGGAAATTACCTGCTGCTCAAATATTTTCCTTTTCTTCCCTCACCCTAATATCATGTTAGTATAATTTTCTTTTACCAGATAATCTGATGGAGTAGTTATGCTTGCTGACTGAGGCAGGGTCTTGTAACCTCATAGAAACTACATTCTCTTGAGTTAAAGAGGGAGATGTCAAGCCTTCTGAAATTGTCTGCCATTTAATTATGAAGGGCAGCCTTCTGTTATTTAATTTATACTCAGGTCTTATAGATTCTACAATCTGTTAACAGGATGTTAAAATAGAACTCTTCCTTATTTTTGTAAAAAATGCAAAATTGTAGTCACAAAATCATAGAGGCCCCTTAACTTTCTAAAATGAAGTTCTAGACTACCTACACAGAGTTGTGAAAGAAGTAATATGAAACTGGTTTTGCGATACTTAATTATCCCCAGCTTGAAAATAAAATGTGATTGAGTTTAAAAAGATGAGAGAGAAGCTATCTTTAAAGAAAGGTGCTCTAGTACATGCTAATTACATCCTAAGGAAGAAAAATGGTTATGCTGGTGAAATACAATGTAAAGAGACTCCCTTGGAGCCTTGACAAGTGTTCCCTCTAGTCAGGACTAGTGGTTGACTCCTGCCTGATAAACTTGACCGAAGAACAGTGTGTAGAGCAACCTTTCTAGCACTTGAGTAAAAAAAGATGGTAGTAGTGTTGGAAAATAGCAACTTTTCCACCAGTGATGATGGCAATATAGATATATGATTTTGGGGAAATTAATTATGGACCTGGACAGAACCTGGAGGTATTCTGAGTTTCATTCAGGAGGATGAATGGGCTCATGGATGGGCTATGGAAGGGCAGATAGAACACGAGCAAACTGCCAGATGCCTAAGCCCCGGAGGAGGGAGGAATAAGCAACCAGGGGCTCCACAGGCATTGCCTGGACTAAGCCAAGTGCAACCAAATGTCCTGTGGTGAAATTTCCTTGAAACCCATAATAGATTCTGAGTGAGAAAGAACTGTTTTTGAGCATGAGTCAGCCATTTGGCATCTCTCCTTCCCCACTGCAGAAGAGCAGCACACCATTAAGTGTGAAGGAAACACCTTCTGTTTGCATGTAGAGTGAGGTTACATCACTATGTTGGTGTATTGATGATTGTATTGCATATTGAAAATACATTTAGTGTCATGTATTATTTGCTAGAATTTATTGTCTTTTAGAGTATCCAGTTTTCCTTTAGCCTGTTATTATTTAATGAATTCTGATTGTGCATTGGGTCCTCATAGCTGTAGTATGTCTCAGAAACAACATAAAAAGACAAAGTTTTTCACACTGAAGAGGGGGAGGTACACAGCAAACAAATTTTCAGTGTAATGTGTAAGCAAGCCCTCCCTAATATGTAACAGAGTGATATGTTTAAGTATAATGCAGATGTAAGTGAAGGCACCTTGCCTTTAAACACATTCACGGCCATAGATTTATCTCTGCCTAATGCCAGCCATTAATATGGTTGTGCAATACTTTCATTATGGACTATTGAATCATTTATTATTCCATTATGAGTTCTTTTATGAGTAGTGCTATTTACTAGTGTGTTTCTAAATTTTCAGAAGTTTGTTTTTTTGTCTTTGGTTTATGCTTTCTTGTTTTATTACAGTGTCTTCAGAAATCATTTGTAAGATAATAATTCTTTGGCACTCTCTTAGGATTGGTTTATGGCAGAAAAGTTATATTTGCATAAATATATATTTGTATATAGTTATAGCTGGTTAATTTTTGTAAATGTCTTGTGTGTGTTTCAAATAGATATCAAACTTTTAAATATTTAGAAAAAATATTTTTGTCAATTTTGTGTTTAAACCTAATTTATCTTTGCTCATTTTTAGTCTCTTTAATGTATAATTTACCGAGAGATGCATGTGAAAATGTTCTACTTGACTAGGTGTATCCAATTATTCTTGTGATTATTTTTTTCTGTATGTATTTTGAGTAATTTGTTGGGTAATACTATTTGAGATTAAATTTTCTTTGTGAATTGTTCCATTTGACATATAGCGTATCCCTAATAATTAAGGTGACTATATAATTTATCATCCAAACATGCATTTTGGTAGTGAGAAGGGACACTAAAGATAACTAATATGTTTTAATTGATCTGTAGTAGGTATAAACCAAGACTATCTTGGGAAAACTGGGACATTTGATCACTATATTTATAATATGCAGGTACTCCATTTTTATTCCAACATTACCTTTTGTAAAAAGGATGGAACAGGGAAAACACCTAATTGCTTATTTTACAAATAATACAAACCCCTTTTCTACTGGAAGGACCTTTGTAGTCTGCTGGAAGCCAAAAAGAAGAGAAAAGCAAGGCCAGGACCAGAACATGAGGGGCCACAGAGAACATGTGAAGGAGTTTAGATCCAAGTTTTCCAATTGGGTCATTTATAATGAGTACTCTCCAACCTTATCTTTCAGTAAAAGATTCTGTTATATCTCCCCATGTTTTCATTAATTATATTGTATTTTAATCTAAATATATATAACTGTAGAATCAAAACAAAAATTTCAATTTTATTAAAATAAAACTGCAAGACCAAATGAAAAGAAAATACAACATTATTTTACTATGTCAGATCAAGTTATTTGGGGAAAATTACTTGCCACTTTGAATATGATGATGCTACTGCTATCAGACCTGGTTTTTCAGTTTGACTTACTTGTATTGTGTATCATAGATGACTCAACCATTCATTTTTTTCTACTCAAACACTGTGAAACCTTAATTTAAGCAGTGATATGAAGTGTTTTTTAACCTTCACTTGGCCCCAAGGCATCATTTATACAATGTTTTTCTCTGGACTTTTCCTCGTTAGCTTGGGGAAATTAAAATAGTATTACCTGGTTCTCATGTGGTTATTAATAAATGTAAATATGGGCATCAAAGTTTCAGGATGGCACTTACTTTTAGAGTGGAAATTCAGATTATTCAAAGTATAATTGTGTTTTAAAAATTTAATATTAATGAAATCTCTTATTAGTATAGAGATTTTGAAGTATGGAGATCTGATGACCTCCACCATCTCCAGATGGTAACTCAAATGACACTCTAGGTATTTAGGACACTTCAAGTGACAAGATCACCATGAGCAGGGACCACAATGAAGGCAGAAAAGAATGAGGAGTCTGAGACAAGATGTTTTAAAGACGAACAGTGCCTTTACTAGGGTTGATAGGATATAGAGCAGTAGGTCCTGAGTTCTTCATTCAGATGCCTAATTGAGCTACTAGGAATATCTGGTGTTCATGGTTCACAACTGAGACTTCCTCTGCTCTGATCTTAAGGACATGGAACTGTGTTGCTAAAGGATGTGAGCATATGTGGTGTGATCACAAAATACGGTGACTGTGTAAATTAAAAAAATGACATTAAAAGATGCATTGTCATTAATTCCTCCTCAAATTACTCCCCCTTGCGTCAAATATATCCTGACAGTCTTGCCTCTTTCTGAAGCCATTCTGAAAGTCCTCTTTCATGAGTGTTTTTTCATGGCTGCCTCAATGACCTGAATCAATTCAAATTGCTTACAAAAGCCGAAGCATGGTGGCACATGCCTATACTCCCAGCACTCAGGAGGCTGAGGCAGGAGGATTGGTATGAGTTGGAGACCAGTCTGGGCTACAAAGTGAGCTCAAGGCCAGCCTGAACTACATAGCGAGACCCTCTCTCTCTCTCTCTAAAAAAAAAAAGACAAAATGCAGCAATTTCTGTCAAAACAGTACAGTGTGTTCTCATCCACCTTATTCACTGAATATGGATCACGCCTTGTGCAAAAGATCAAATGCAGGCAAGTTGAAGGGCCATCTGAGCTCCACATCCTCCTGTAGGATCAGCTGAGCCTCAGCTGCAATTGCATTATGGGCCCACTTCTTTCTTGCTCATCTTCACTCTCTGCCATACATGTTGTCTTAGTTACTTTTCTTGTTGCTAAGACAAAATATGTGACACTCACGAGTTAATGGAGGAAAGGTTTAATTGGCTCACATTTTGTGGAGGTTTCAGTCCTCTGTTGACTGACTCCAAGGCAGGGCAGTAGAGCAGAGGGGCATGGCAGAGGAGAAGCAATCTATGGTGTGGCAGGGCAGGCAGAAGGCAGCAAGCCCCACCTTACCTCTTCCTTTTATCCCTTCCAGGTTACCAGCTTTTTGGGCGGTGGCACCCACACCCAGGGTGGGCCTTTCCATTATCTTCACCCAGAACTATCCTGAACCAATCAGTGAATTAACTTAGCAATAATTTGCCCTTAATCTCACTGTCACACCCTTAATTCCAGTATCACACACCCTAGATCCAGCCATCTCCCCAAAACCTCATCTATAATTGCATGAGGCTTTTGAGGGGCATGTCTATCTCTGGAGAGTTCTCTGCAGTCAAACTTCTGCATGCAATTCCTCATCTCAGAGTCTGAATCTGAGGAACTCAATCTAGAATGATTATCAGTGAAGATGGAATGGATGGAGGCATTCACTGCTATACCCTTAGCACTCAGCATGGTGCCTGGCACATAATAGGTGCTCAGCAAATAGTTGTTGAATGAGTGTATGAATGATGGATTTGTAGAGGCCAGAGATGACTACCATGATTGTGGATATGGATAGTGATTAAACAGTGGAGTCTTTGGGGGTGGAATATGGTGAATGTAGGTATTTTAGTTTCTCTGACCTATGTCTATTGCCACCCCACCACTACTTCCCTTAAGAACACACTGTATAGTTTTCTTGAGTTGTTTCAGGGCATTTGAAATGACTTAGAAGGTGGTAACAATATGAATTACTTCAGTCAATTTTCTGTGACATTTCTATCTGATAACTCGCAGTTGGAATTCCAGGTCTTCCGTGTTCCTGGAGGTGTCTGTGATGTGCGGCAAGCGCTAGGAGCAGAGTCTAGGTTTAGTAGGCCTCATTATGCACCAATACATAAACTGACAATAGTTAGATTGAGTGAGGAGAGGAAATACTTGGTTCTCTGATTGTTCCAAATTTCATTCCCAGAGGTGTCCAGGGAGTGCTTTCATGGTGGAGACAGGAGCATTACCATTTTAACGAGCCCAATCTCCCTGTAGTTTATGTCTTCCTTTTACCCACAGCAAATCTGATGGGCAATTGCTTTCCCCCTTAAGGTGGCCTTTCTGGGATCTAAGATTAGGTCAGACTTTCCTCCCCACTGTCAGGCAGCCTCATAAAGCCTGTTATGGCTCCTTCCTTTAATTGGAATTCCAGGCCATTAAGTAGTGGCCTAATTTGTTGCCATGGACTGTATCTCATATTGATTTTGTCAGAGTAAGGCGCAAACCAGATTTCGGTATGAGTCTTCTCTGTTGTGTTTCTTAAAGGATCACATTTGCATTTCTAGAAGAGGGAGCAGATGAACATGCTCTGAGGGAAGGATCTCAGGAGTGGAGGTGGAGATAACTCAGTAGAACAGAGTTATGGAAATGCAGAGATAGCTGGCCCCTTGTAGGGAATCACATATCCTCTGCTGCACTTTATACTGTACAATCGGGCTGTTGATCTGAAATTGCACAGTTGACTTAGGGCGATGAGCTCAGCAGAACCTGGGCCAAGTGGGGTCACCAAGTAGGAGGGCTGTGTAGGAGTTGTGAGATTTCCCTGATCATGGTAAGTGGAACAGTGTCTAGAAGAGTTGAGCCAGGTACAGGTAAGAAAGTTAAGCTCTTGGTGTAAATTCCCTATTTCTGATGTATAAGTTGCTTGACCAGGACTGCCACCTTTCTCATTCTAAGAAATGTCAGTGAATTGTACCAGTGAAGCAAAGTCTTAATCAGGAAATACACCTCACAGATATCAGGACTAGTTTGAGAAGTGGCTTAGGCCAGTGGAATTGGAGTTTCTGATCAAACTCTGGATGAATACTAAGCGTTCCAAACAAGAAGGGCTCACCGAGGACCCAGCCTACTGTAATCTGTGATTGTGGTCATGATTAATGTTCAGGCTTCCAGGTGCAAGTTTCTCTCTGGAGGCTGCTTTTAAGATAGCCAGGGCTCTAGCTGGCATTTGGCACCAGCCACTGCCCACAGACTGTCACTCTGTGTAAATCCCTTAGTCCTACTGGATCTCTTGAACAAAGCTAATCTGCCATCTGACACCTGGGCTTGTCACCTTTAATTCCAGGCTTCTGAGCTGCTGTCTCCAGGGAAATAAAGGGAAGGATTTCTCTTCTGTCCTCACATACTCTTGACATCTATTATTCTACTCATGGGCATCTGCCCTAAGGGGCACACAGCTGCACCTCTTTGCTCTTCTGATTAATAGTGTAAAGTCATTTCTGAATTTCAGACCTGCCCGTTTTTCAGTTTTAATTTTTTAGGACGAAGAATCCCTATGGCAACAAAACAGCTCTTTTTTTAGAAACTGTTTCCATATGGAAAGATTATGAACAAAGAAAGATTTGGAAAAAAGATGTTTTCTAATGTGGAACTGCAGGTATTGTGAAGGTTATAGAGGAGGTAGAGGAGCTGTTTCTAGGTTCTCTCAACCTCTGCCTTCACCTACATACCTAGCCTGAAGAGGATAGGTTTTCTGGTTTCGTTCAGTGATCAAGCACGTAGATTGGTTGAGTGATCCACAGGGGAAATGGCATTGCTGCTGTGTGATGGTGGGCATGGGAAAGTACGTCTGTAACCTGGGGCAGCCTTTGGGGGCCGTAAAGAGAAAATTAAAACTATGAATATAAAAACATCAGCTCCCTGTGTTATCTTCCTCACTATATGTGTATGTGCACACACTATTTTATGTGCATATGTGTATACATATACTCAAAAATTTAAATTTACAGTAGTGCAATCTCATCAGATGAGGTTATAGGTGCTGAATAGAAGAGTTGGGGGATGTGGAATAGGTAAGGTAGGAGAGTTTAAATCCATTTCTAGCCAGGTATGGTGGTGCATGTCTATGATTACAGTTACTTGAGAGACTGAACCAGAAGAATGGTAAGTTTGATGCCAGTGTGGGCAACATAGTGAGATCCTATCTCAAAAAACTTTTTCATCTTGAGTTGTGGGCCACAGGGAAGAGAAACAAGAAGTCAACCCCTTCCTGTGAGCCAGCCAGTGTGTGGATTGGGAGACAAAAAGAGCTGAGCAACGCCCCCCACCCCTGTAAACAACTAGCTGATCTGGAGAAACACAGGCTGGGATGATAGCTACTGAAGTAAAAAAAAACAAAAAAACAAACTTAATTCTTGTAGTGTTTTGTATTTGACTGACTTTGCGGGCCTAAGCTCAGTGGTCTGAGCATCTATTTAGGGGATAGCAATATGCAGTATAGCAACTATGAGGGATTTCATTCTGAAGGTGGTAATATTGTTAATTCTCTATTATCTTGTTTTAAAGTCCTGTATTGTTTTCATTGTTTTGCTTTGTTTGGTTTTATTCTGTTTTGTTTTGATTGGCTTTATTCTGCTTTATTTTGTTTCATTTTTAAAAAAAATTTTCATCTGTAGCCTCATGACCACTTGTAGAAACAAGAACTATAGCAGCTTCTGGTAATTTTTTTTTTGTTGCTCTGTTATGTTTATATTTGCATGTATTAAATGAATTAGTTTTTACCTTTTTTCTTTTTGAACTGTTTTAAGATTTCTTGCTGGTGGTGAACTACACATTTTTACCCTTAGATCATAAATATCAAGGTGGGAATGTGGCAGTACTAAACGAATGAGTAGAAATCACTCAGTGACCCATGGAACTTTGTTTCTTCACCACTTTATTAGTATGTTTATAGTGCATAATGATTGCATTCATCATGGGAAGTTGGTACACGTACAAGACATATGTTGATTCTTTTTTACCCCTCCTCTTCCTTCTTCCATCTTTTGGAGATATATATATATATATTCATATATATATTCTATCAATATATCTGTATATATTTCACTAAAAACTGTGTATACACTTCAGGAAAAAAAAAATAGCAAAAAAAAAAAAAAGAAAAATAGCATGATTTTTTTTCAACAGATGGTGTTACCCTCATATGGGGAACCCTAGAGGATGTTGTATACTGAAGAAAAGCCACTACACTGCCACCCCTTAGAGAAGAAATTGAAAATGCAAGTGCAGCAATCTCAATGAGCAAAGTTATCTGAGCAGCAGTTCACTGTACTAATAAATATCTGGAAGCTAATGGCCACCACTTTGAGCACCTTTGGTAATTGTAGAGGCCAAAGGTAACTAGTATTAATCTCATAATGTCTCAATAAATTTAGTATTAAAATATTTATATGTTTTTCTTTTCCTGAAGTATGTACACATTTTTTTGGTGGACGTAATATATATATATATAATATTTTTGGGGGTACATGTTTATATAACATAATGATCACATTCATCATAGGGACTTAGTACATGTACCTTCACAACATATCACCATTTATTTTTTTTAATCTCATTTTCCTCCTTTCCTTCTCTATCTCTCTCTTTTTGAGGAGAGATGAAACATGTTTTTGTTTGTATGAGAGATAGTTGCCTTATATTCAGCATTGTTGTTGGTGCTTGGAAGTTAATGTATAGAAAGGTAAGTTTGGGTAATGCGTGCTAAAGGAATGAACCGTGGTAAATATAGTGAACTGGTTTTCATATGCCATTCTACTTTCTTTCCAGATGTAGAGGTTGAAAAGCTAATATGCCACAGTCCCATGGCACCCTTGCAGCCAATGCTATGTGAATAAATTAGGTTCTGCCAGTTAGATGCAAGGCTGGAAAGTGGGAGTGATTCAGAGTGCATTTTCCTGCTGCTGTTGCTCCTGGTGAGCAAGGTCATAAAAATGTGCATGCTTAGAGGCCTCTGTGGCAGTTGGACTCAGCAGGGCAGTATCTAGTCATCAGCTTCATGAGCATCTCAAGACAGTTACAGCAGGAGCAGTGGGGGTAGCAGCCAGAGCTTCCAGATTCCTGCCTAGATTACAGCTCAGTGGTATATCCTTAAAATACATATTTATACTTTCTGGTTTTCCAACCCCTCCAATTTTGTTTTTTTTTGCAGCACTGGGGATTGAACTCATGACCTTGTGCTTGGCAGGCAGGCACTTATGCCACTGAGCTAGATCCCCAGCCCACCCTTCCAATGTTTGATGAGTACCTAGTACTTAAGATATTAAATATATATTTAGTTTGAAATGCCTTGGTTGTTTTAGGCATAGCTTGGCAGACCTCTTCTATGGAAAAATGGAAAATTGGGCTAATTAATTTCTATCTTTGTGAGATGCATTCAGGATTCTGCTTCCTCACCACAACATGCTTCAGCAATCCTCAGGGCTACTAACTTTATACATTCCCAGCATATGCATGTGCAATGCAGAAAACCTGGGATGAGAACCCAAGTTAGAGCACTATACATCTGGAATTAGTTGTGTAACCTGGAGCAAGCTGGACAAATTCCTTGAGCCTCAACTTCATCATTTACGAAGATTGAAATCTTTCCTTCTTGACCCATCATGTTAAGGATTGGAAAAAAATGAGAGTGAAAATGGTGTCATGGTAAACCAGCTTTCCGAAAAGAAGTGCTCTGATTTATAGTATTGGCCAATTTCTGTGATGCAAATATTCTAAATCTGGCTGATGTCAAGTAACTGACCTCACTGCAGAATTAGAAAGAGGTATATGCAATGAGCTTTATGAGCTAGCTCCAACACATGACACATACTATCTTGCCTAGTTGGAGGATGAAGCCAAGAGAGGCAGAACTTGCCATCAAATAGTCAACCTGATTATAGGCCATAGTGTGACAAAAGCAAAGGACAGAACATCAAGAGAAAATGTTACTGGTGAAGTTAATTTAGCAACTGCCTAGGAAAGACATGCTATTTAAGCTGAGACCCAAAAAGTGAAGAAGAGCTACTCAGATAAATAGAACAAAGAAGGAAAGTAAACAGAGCATCTCATGTAGAGGAAATGGCATGCGTGGGTGCCTTGTGACCAGAATTTGGTTATTTGAGTGAAGGTAGTGAGCTCAGTGGTATTGTGGGTAAATGAGGCAGAAGAAGAAAGTAGAAGCCAAGTCATACAGAGCTCTTCAGGCAATAAAGGTGTTAGGTTTAACCCAAAGCATACTGGGAAGTCTTTAGAAGTCTAAAGGGTGGAAATAGCTGGAATTGTAGTATCGTGGAGAATGGGTGACAGGGTAAGCATGGGAGTAGGACTGCTCCTAAGCAAGAGTCTAGGAGAGAGGTTCTTCTTGTAATGGACATCCAGGAAGGTGGATCAACTTATGATGAAAAATTACATTAATGTGGGCACACAATGGGAGCAGAGCTAGAGGAAGCCATTATAAATAAGATGCATATGCTTCTGAACAAGATGCATAGACCAGATGATCAAAAGAATCCAGCCACTCAAGAACCGAGGAAAAAGTTTTTCCAGCAAAGACAAGAAGTATGGATCTCCTATCTGCAAAGTACTACAATCTTCAAGAAATCTCATAAAGCATTTTCAACTGATAGGAATTTTGTTGCAATTTAATTGGGAGGGATTAAAGGTGATATTATACATTGCTTTGTGCCCAGTGACAGTAAGTTTTGGTTTAATTCTGTGTGTAGTATAGAACTGTCAAGAATTTTAAGAAATGGTTTTATTTTTCTAATAGATGCTCTCTTTTTACTCCAAATTGGGAATTCTCTTTGCTTTTTGGTATTTGAGTCTTGCAATTAATAAATATTATTTAATCAATCATCAAATAATCAAGATAAAATCTGGAGGCAGAATGGTCATTTACTGAAACTGTTATTTATTTTTGACCTTTATATTTCTTAATTTTCAATTAATGTAAAATAAAATCAACTTTTTTGGTGTACAGTTTTAGAAATTTAACACATGTAGATTCATGTGACCACTACAGCAATAGAAATGGTTCCATCACCTCCCAAAATCTCCCTAGTGTTACTCTTTTGTAGTCACATCTTTGCCTCCAACATCTAATATAACTTGAAAAAATAGGATGATAACCTGAACCCAGACAGAATCATTATCCATTCAGGTCTCAATCATGTTACTGATGGATAAGGATTCTACTGAATGCAGGGTCATCTATCCAGGAGCAGCCTTTCCTAGAGGGCTATTTAAACCTAGTTAGTCCTTGGTCCTAATAGGCTTCCTACTGCTCTGGTATGCTCAGTTCCCGTCTTAATAGACACTGAAAATGCAGGAAAAGCCTGCAGAGCCATAATAATGCACCAAAATTTTCCACATCCTGAGATGTATCAGTGAAGTCAATGATGAGGGAAGGCAATCTATTTTTAGGCATGTAAATAATTTAGGTCAGAATATTCCAGGTAGCATTGCATTATAGCTGAAAACAAAACTCAATTTGGATAGTTATAAAATGATTTCAATAAACATCATTGCTAAATACATAAGCATTTTAATTAGCTCATATGTAACTCTGCAGGGCCTGCTGAGATATAAACATACATATATATTCATAATATAGATGGTTGTAAATTTATTTCTTATTAGTTGCATCTTTCTCTCTCTCCTCTTTTCCCTTTATTGTTTTGTCACAAAATGTCTTCTATCTTTTCAGTGAATGAAGACTTCAGTTTTCTTGTGTTCTGGGGATATAGAAAATGAGTGCAATTATTTTTTCTGGAAATGGACAATGTCCAGGGTGATCTCAAAATCTAAGTTTCCATGAGAACTTCGTGTGAAACTTTATCTAGAGTTACAACTTTCTTGTTTGGTGGCTGTACTGGGGAGCATATGAGCTAAGATCTTTTTATTGATAGAGGGATTAAAACACAAAGAAATGCACTGCAGATGAGCAGCTAAAAGAAGAGAAGGGGACAAGGGAAGAGACTTTTCCCCCAGGAAGCTTGAACTTAGGCCTGGGTACAGTTTGTGTCCTTTTTCTTACTGAGTCTTTTCAGGAACCTTGTGAGACAGAGTGATTTTGACTCTGCAGATGGTAAAATGAATGCTCAAAGAGTAACTTTTCCAAGACTGTCTGGCTGTACCCTGAGCATAGAACTCAAGCCTGGGAAAGAAAATAGTCTTTGGGTCGGCAGTATGGTACCTTTTGTCCTTGAAGGCCTTTGAGGTTGTTCTAGGAAGGTGATAGGTTTTAGAAGGAAATATAGAGAGACAGAAAAAGAGGATTAGAGGCAGAAACAAAAGGAAAACAACAATCCTTGATGTGTGTTTCAGTGAGAACTTCTGCAAGGTACTTTCGAGTCTTTCATAGCCACCGACTCATGATTTGGGAGATAGTGGTGGAAAGAATTCAGGTTTTGTAAACAGACAAAGTCTTAAGTTATGGCTGTTTTTCAGCTACAGTTGAGCAAGTTGTTTGGTCTATGTGATGGCCTTACCCTAGATTTGTTATTGAACTTTGTTTTGGTTATCTGTTGCTCTATAACTTACCATCTCAAAACTTAGTGGCTAGTAATAACCATGATTGATTATCTCTCATGATTCTGTGGGCTCACCCAACAGGACTCTTGGTTTGCATGATGTCAGCTGAAGTACCGAGATAGTTATAGGTACAAAGTGCCATCACTTATTTGGCTGAAAATTGGTGCTTCTACTTATGAGGAACTCACCTGGAGTTGTTGTCTGGGGGTCTTGATGCTTTTTCATGAGGGTGTTTCCACCTGGTGGCTTGAACTTTCTTAAACATGGTAGCTGGGTTCTAAGAGGGAGTGCTCTGAGAGGAGAAGCAACAATGTACAGGTATATATCAAGTCTCCACTTGCATCATACTTGCTAACGTGTCATTGGGCAGAGGCAGTCACATGGCCAAGCTCAGAGACACAAAGACATGAATGTCAGCAATTATAGCTTACTGGGTACCACTGAAGAGCGGTAGCAGTCTACAACTGTCTCCACCAACCTGTTTTTCAGCTGAAGAACCAAAACACTGACTGTGGCTCAGCCTCCATCTGAAACTTCACATCTACCAGCAACTTCCTGGCCAAACGCTGTTAAAATGTTCCTTCAGATGCTGATTTATAATTGGCTTGTCAGTTTTACCCATTGGTCTTAGTTCACATTGTGCAGACATAAATCCAGGCATTTTGAGTAATACAAAAGAAATATGAACCCTTATCCCTTAGGAAGACTGCTGTCCAAATGATAGATAAAACCAGCACACATGAAAACAAGAAAGAGCATATTAGTAAAGAAGGGGCAGAAATTCAGAGAAGGAAGAGATAGAAAAAGGTCAGAGTAGGCAGAAAAGCTCCTTCCTTCCCTTTCACAGTCCCTGTTCCCATCCTGTCCTCCTTTTAATTCTTATATTTTATAGCCAGCCTCTTCTGATGCTTTCCTCATCTTTGACGGGGCTATCTTTTTCAGGTGACAGTGATCAGGCTTATTTATTGAATTAGTTATTTATTACCACGTAACAAGTTATCCTATAATGTTGTGCCTTAAAACAACAGCAACTATTTATTATCTTTTATGATTCCTGTGGGTCAGGAACTGAGGAATGGCCATGTTGGGCAATTCTGGAACAGTGTCCCTCCTGAGACAGCCAGGTAGAAGCTCTCTTTTTTGTAATCTGCCCTGGGAAATCACACAGCATCACTTCTGCCCTGTTCTGTTTGTTATTAGTAAAACCCCAAGTGTGGTCAACTTTCAATTGGAGAAGTAGCCTCACCTTCTCAAGGGAGTAGGGTCAAATAATTCACAGAAATCTTAAAACTACCACATTTATATTTCAAACAAATCCTTCTGAAGTCACTGAGCACATCCTCTACCTGGTCAGTAACTTCTGAGTTGAGCAGAGTCACCATCATGAGTGATAAATAACTCCAAGTATGCAGCAGGCAAATGAATTCTCAGTAACCACACTTGTTTCCTTTTGTAAGGAAGTTCTCGTCTCACATTCTCTATAGCTGATGTTCTCAAAAGATGGAAGGATGGCACTCAAAAGCTGCAAAACATTTCCAAGGATCCAGAAAAATTTGAGTGGAGATGACCAGGAGCAACTGCAGCCAGTCAGGCAAATCAGAAGGGCAGTACTTCTCTTTATCTAATTGGAATCAAGTCCTTTCAAGGATGAACTTTCTGTGACCATCCCTGTGCTTCCTATGAAACAAAGTATATTTAGACTATGTGCTTATTTTATCCTTCCCATCATGTGCTCTCTATAGAATTCATTATCTCTGATTTAGTAAAGCACATTCCACACCCTAGGAGTCAGTTTAACTAATTCCAGCTCATCAGCTAATACCACTCTCTTCTCTAACTACTTCCCTTGGAGGGATCTGCAAAGATTAGAATTTGAGCTACTGCTGTGAAAAACATCCAAAGGGAGGAAGGTGGAAACTGGAGTAAGAGATCCTTGACTCTTGGAAAGAATTATCTGGGATATTAAGGGAATAGATTTTGCCTTTTTTGATAGTCCTTGTCACTTCATCTGTTCAGATTTTCTGCTGGGACTCTTTTAACATTGATCGTGCTCAGGCTGGACTCTGCCTGACCAGCTCGGTTGTGTGATATGAGAGGCTTTAGCTCAATAATACTAGGAAAGCAGGGAGTGCTTGGTAGATGATTGTGAAATTGGCAAGTGGGAGAGCATTTGGGGCGCAGACTGAGGCTTAGGTGAAAGTTGACCTGAGTTTTAGTTCTTGATCTATTACTGAGAATCTCAATTGAGTCCCTTGGCCTTGACTTGCTTTTCTGTGACATAGGAGGGGAAGAGGTAGGTTGGAGATCCTAGAAATTCTGTGATTTCTAGGCCATGTTTTGGGGGAATTAGAACAGTAGTCACCCAAGGTGGCAATATCTAGAGAGATGCTTTAGTTTAAGATCAGTTCTAAGCAGATGAGATGGCAATTTGGCACATGTCAAAGACTCTCCTGACTCATCTGTAGGGTAAAGAAGATGTGGCTGCTCCTCTAGCTCTAGGTCCCCTGTCTCCAAGTGTTTCCTCCTTCAGCAGCTGTACTGAGTGAGGAGCCCATGGGATTATTTTGGTAGCTCCAAACATTGGTGACAGAACACATTCATCTTGTTTGTGAAGAAACTCTCGTTTATTCAAGTGAGCTGTCAAAAGGGTGAGGCAGAGTCTCTTTTATTATAGCCTGAACTCTCTGCTGCAGCACTCTGCTGCAGTTTGAGCATGAGCTGAATTTTGGCATTAAAAGAACTGTTAACTCTGAGTCTTTTAGAATTGGAGACAATTGCATA
>RJWT010020886.1:0-17796 GCA_004365215.1 Cuniculus paca | reverse complement strand
TTTCATCTTGTTTGTTCTTTTACTTTATTTTATTCTACTAATATTCTTTTAGTCCTGAATAGGAGACTATCTCATGTTTCTCTCCTTCTCAGTAGTTCACTGTTTCTTAAATTTTGTTTCTTTCATTCTCTAGCTCCTCATCCACTCTATCTTTACTAGCATTAATATTAAGCTTCATTAATCTTTAAATATTTAGGTAACTATGCTATTGTTGTTGAATTCTTTCCTATTTTTAATGGTGGTATAGTTAGCACATTTAGTAGATATTTACTTCAACTTTAGATTTATCTTTGGGTCTCAATTATAGATCTATTTTCCACAGTAAAGAAGGATATAGTAGTAGCTTCTATTGGTTTTGTGATGTCTCAGTATACAGTTCAGTTTTGACTACATTACTTTTGCTGGTTTTGTTGTGATTGCCAAGGTGCCATAATCATTGATATTAATTGGTGTTTATTGCAAGCCAATATCTGAGGACATTTCCAGATAATTGGGCATGGGGCCCATTTCACTCACCTACCAAATTAACAAATTAATGGTTGGATTTAAGATAGAGGCGAATGCATATGTTTAATTATGCCTAGAATCCATCACTGAAAAGCAAACAATAGCTAAAGAGGACTACATACTAGCAACAAAGTCTTTCCATAGTAATTGACCTGCAAGCCTCACAACACACATACACACATGTACACACTTGCACACACACAAAACAATAAAAATATGAGAAAACAAGGGGATAAAATGCCTCCAAAAATCTCCAATTACCACAAATCTGATCCATGAAGTAGTAATGGGGAGGAAATTAAAAGGCTGAATTATAAGGAATAATAAAAGAGACAGGGGTCCAGGGATATAGCTCAGTGGCACAAGTACCTGCCAGGCAAGTGCAAGGTCCTGAGTTTGATTTCCAGTACCCCTCCCTATAAAAAAAGAAGAGAAAAAAAAAAAAAACAGATCAATAATGTTCTCAGTGAACTCAGAGATGACATACTTCCCAGATAATAGATACAATAACATAATTTTCAGTGAGTTTATATAGGACACTAATTAAAAGCTAGCTGAGCTAAGCAAAATGCTACCAAATATAAATTACCAGTTTAGCAAATAATTAAAGTTCATGAAAAAGTATTATGCAGAAATAAAGGTGATAAAAATTTGTATTGCAAGGATG
This sequence comes from Cuniculus paca, assembly GCA_004365215.1. Taxonomy (NCBI): domain Eukaryota; kingdom Metazoa; phylum Chordata; class Mammalia; order Rodentia; family Cuniculidae; genus Cuniculus; species Cuniculus paca. The sequence continues at coordinate 16,622 of RJWT010020886.1, read as the reverse complement.
GGCCAAAAAGTGATCATTATGAAGACAGAGTGTCAGAAGTAGAAGAAAAGACTGTTGAAGGTGACCATTAGAATTACAAATGATACAGATCAGGAGATCTCAAAGGGAAGTGTTTCAACCCCTGAAAGAAAGCAACTTCCAACCCTGATTGATATATCCTGCAAAACTCTCTTTCATATGTAATGGAGAAATGAGGTATTTCCATGACAAAGACCACCTTTAGATATTTATGACCAGCAAAACAGCACTCCAAAAAATTCTCAGAGATATCCTCAAAAGAGGCAGTAAAACAAACAATATGAAAAAGTCTAATGGAATGAATATATCAAGGAGGTTAAGTAGTTATGCAGAAAGGGAAATAAAGGAACCAGCAATAAAAAAATAATGTAATGATAGGAATAACTCAAAAAATTTCAGCATTATTTCTCAATATGAATGGTTTCAACTGCCCAATCAAAAGACACAGATTGGCAAAATGAATCAACAAACAAATACCAATACTGTGCTGTATAAAATAAACATTTAATAAAAAAATATGTATCCTGAGAACAAAGGATAATGATAAATATTCCATGCAACAGGAACTCGAAAACAACCAGGAGTATTTTCCGACCAAGTGGCATTTAAATCAAACTGATCAGAAGGGACAAAGAAGGACACTACGTATTTGTTAAGGGCAAAATTTCAACAAGAGAAAATAATAATTATAAATATATATGCACTGAACACTGGTGCACCCAACTACATAAAACAAACATTACCAGATAGAAAAGATCAAATAAATAGCAAATATTGTGGGGGATTTCAATATCCCATTAGCACAAATAAATCTATAGACAAAAGTTAATGAAAAAATATTAGAGTTGAATCACACCTTTGACTTAATGGATATTTATGGAGTATTGCACCACAAAACAGAATACACATTGTTGTCAACAGCTCATGGAATTTTCTGCAAAATATAAAAATACTCACCCATAAAGCAGGCTTAAGTAAATATTAAAAAGTTGAATATATTCCTTGGTTATTAGCCACATTATCACATCATAGTGCAATGAAACTACAAATCAACAGCAAAAAAATTAAGAGAATTTATGCAAGTACATGGAGATTATACAGTGTACTCTTTAATAGTCAATGGATCTTAAGATACATTTAAATTACCAAAACTATACCAAGAAATGTGAAAATTCCATAACAAAATCCAGTAACAGGCAATGAAGTTGACGCAGTAATAAAGAACCTATTAACTAAGAAAAGCCCAAAAAACAATGGATTTACCAGTAAATTCTACAAGAACTTCAGGGGAAGACAATGCCCATAGTCCTGAAGCACTATAATGAATTACAAAGGGGAGGAGGAATCCCAAATTCTTAAGTGGAAGCTAACATTTCTCTATTCCAAAACAAGGCAAAGACCCAATTAAAAAAAAGGAAAACTATAGGCTAATCTCTTTAATGATTGTAAATGCAAAAAAATCTCAAAAAGATACTGGCAAACAGAATGTAATAAGTCATCAAAGATTCTACAACATGACTAAGTAAGTTTCAACCAAAGAATAAAATTATGTTTCAACATATGCCGATCAATAAATGTAATATAACTACATGATAAGAAGGACAAAAATCATATGATCAATTAAATAGAGCCACAAAAGCCTTTGACAAAATCCAACATCACTTCATGAAAAAACTTGAAAAAAAAGTTATAAAATGGTCTTATATCAATCCGATAAAAGCTGTTTATGATCAATCTCCCAACAAAATCATGTTACAGGAGGAAAGCCAAAAGCTTTTCCTCTAAAATCAGGAACAAAACACAATGTCCACTATCAACACTCCTCTTTAATATAGTATTCAAAACACTACCTGGAGCAATCGGGCAAGATAAAGAAATAAAAGGAAAATGTGTAAGAAAGCAGATGAATTGTTATTTGCAGATAACATGATCTTTTATGTAAAAGACCCAAAAAGATCTTCCAAAATAATCCTAGAATTAATAACCAATTTTAGCAACATAGCAGAATACAAAATCACCACAAAACAAATGACATTCCTGCACACCAATAATGAACTAACCAAGAAAGACATAAGGAGAATAATATCATTCTTGATAGCATCCAAAATAATTAAATATTTGGAATTAACATAACCAAGGAAGTAGAAGAACTGTGCAATAAAAAGTATAGTAATCTGAAAAAGAAGATTAAAGAGTATTCAGAAAGTGGAAGCCAGGTGTGATGGTGCATGCTTGTAATCCCAGCACTCAGGACGCTGAGGCAGGAGGATCCTTGCAGGTTTGAGACCAGTCGGGGCCACAAAGTGAGCTCAAGGCCAGCCTGAACTGCATAGAGAGACCCTGTCTCAAACACACACACACACACACACACACACACACACACACACACAGTGGAAAGATATTTCCTGACTTCCTATTTCTGGATAATCAGAACCAATATTGTCAAAATAGTCATACTCTCAAAATTTATATATAAATATAGTGCAATTATAATCAAACTGCCAGCAGTATTTCTCCCAGAAATGGAGACAATCCTGAAATTCATACAGAACCAGGAAAGACCAAAACAAAACAAAAAAAATTCTAGGGAGGAAAACCAGAATATATCACAATCCCAGATTTCAAGTTATATTATAGAGCGACACTCATAATACACCATAGTATTGACCCACTAAACAGACCTGTGGATCAGTGGAACAGGACAGAGAATGCAGAAACCACATCAGTCACATTCGGCAATCTGGTCTTTGACAAACAGGACAAAAACATACCCTGAAGGAAAGACAACCTCTTTAGCAAATGGTGTTGGAAAAATGGATATCCACGTGCAGAAGATTAAAGATAGATCCATATCCCTCAGTATGTACTAAACCATAATAAAGATGGATCAAAGACCTAAAGATTGAAACTGAAACACATATTTTCCTGGAAGATAAAATAGGTAAAACTAGAAGATACGGGCATAGAAAGGGACTTTCCAAAAAGAATCCTAATTGTAGAAGAAATAACGTGAAGAATCATCAAATAGGATTACATCAAATTTTAAAATTTCTGCATAGCAAAGGAAACAACCAACAGAATAAACAGATAACCTACAAACGGAAAAATTTTGCCAGCAACATCTCAGACACAGGACTAATATCTAGAACTCAAAAGTTTAGACTCCCAAAATAAAAAGTCCAATCAGGAAATGTGCATCTGAAATGAGTAGAGACTTCTTGGAAGTACAAATGATCAAAATAATACATTAAAAGTTTTTAATAACACTGGAAATTAGAGAAATGTAAATTAATACAGCACTGAGATTCCATTTTACTCCAGAAATGGCTATCAACCAAAAATAAAACTGATGGAAACTCTGGCAAGGCTGTGGGGGAAAAAGAGAGAAACACTTTGTACACTTTTGAGGGAACATAAACTACCACTACACAAATCAATATGGAGAATCTTCAAAAATTAAAGCTAGAAATTCCATTCAACTAGTCTCCTTCTACATATCTTCCCAAATTAAAGACTTCCTGTTAGAGTGATACATGCATATCCATATTTATATCAGCACAACTAATAATAACTAAATTTTGGAAGCAGTCTAAAGTCCCAGCAACAGATTAATGAATAAAAAATATTTTTACTCAATGGGGTCCTATTCTGCCATAAAAATGATACATTTGAGTCATTTTTAGGAGAATGGATGCACCTTGAGATTGTAATGTTAAGTGAAATAAGTAAGGCACACAAGCTAAAATATCACATGGTTTCTCTTATTTGACAAGTCTCAAGTATAAAACAAAATTAAAGAGGAAAATAATACATAGATAATAGCAAATAGACAGATCTTTTGCAAAAACTAAAGGAACCAGGAGATACAGGGAGGGAAGGGACGGAGGTAGGGGAGGGGAAGTGGTTAAAAAAGAATTAAGAAGTGTTATGCATATGTATCCAGTGCTCACAATGAATATGATAATTATGTAATAAAAATATATGCTAATAAAATAAGAGTATGGAGCTGGGCATGGTGACAAACTCCTGTAATTCCAGCACTCAGAGACTGCAGCAGGAGGATTTCCATGAGTTTGAGGCCAGTTTTGGCTACCTAATGAGTTCAAGGCCGGATTGGACTACGTAGTGAGACCGTGTCTTAAAAAAATAATAAAAGATCAAGGTAAAAGAAAATAAAAGCAACACCCCACCTCCAAAAAGACATGGCAAGAACAATGGGATAAGTAAGTTTGAAGCAACGGGGACTATTTCAAGGGGAATTATGTTGGTTTGTCTTACTGAAATACGTTTTAAATTAGATATTATATGCATTCTTCAATCACCTTGAAGTACTATAATATAATGTTTTGAAATATATTTCCTTACAATTTTGTAGAATTTAATTAATACATATCACAATAAAAACTCCTTCACAAAGAGATTAAATAAATGTCATAATTTCACACTTAAATTACTTACAAAATGTTCTTTAAGGATGAGGTAATTGCAGTCTAAGGATAAGAAGTTACTGTAAATGGATATTCTTGATTTATCTTTGAACATTTATTATGCTAATATAATGCTGCAGTGAGAGATATGCTAAATCACAGAGTTCTCCATTTTTCCATTAGTGGTAGCATGTTTCTTTAGTATTTCCTTAAAGCAACAATGAAAAGCCTCTAACTTGACCTCTGGAATTCCAAGAATTTGTAGAACCACTTTTTCTTGTGCATTTTTGGAAGTTTCTAAGAAACACATAATCTACGAAACTATCTTGATTTCCTCTTGATAACTTACATAGTCATCTAACTTCACTAGGTTTTACTGTAGATCACATTTTGACAATTGACAATTCATACCTATCTTTTCCAACTAAGAGATTTTTTATTAAAAAAATTTCATTATCTCACAGAACAAACTAGGCACTGGTATTTAAAAAGAATATCACCAAAGATATACTTTAGGTAACCAGAATGGCATTAGAAGAAAGACATAAATTTAAAAAATTAAGTTAAATGGCTTAATAAAAATTTAAATCAGTGAAGAACTCATTATACTTCTCTTGAAATATCAATAATCTTTTATAAAAATATAAATAACTTCCTTAACATATAATACACACTTCAATAAAAATATATTAACATGTATGTGACAAAATTCCAGTAATACAAAAACAGGCAGACTAGTTCAATGAACCTCAGTCTTTGTATCTATTACCCAGTTTCAATAATTGTCCAGTCATGTTCAACCTTGTCTCTGGCACAATTCCCACATTCAATCATTGACAAGTTTATTGGAACCATTTATTGGAAAATATTTAATTTCACACAGTAGTATTGTAGAATATCTCTAAACAATAAAGAATCAGTCAGAAAAATATGATTTCTTACTTAGTTTTATCTAAGCTAATCATTATTGGAAACGCTTGCTTATAACAGTGCTCTTGTGATTTTGATTCTTTCCTCAGCTTGTTAAAAAGTTATTCCTTGAATCAGAATATTCACGTTGCCATTTTTAATTATGATTTACCTTATTAAAATGAAATTTGGAGATATATAGTTTTAAGATATTTAATAGCTTAATATTTTTAATTCATAGTTTTCCACTCTTTGTTCTTTAAATTTTGTTCAAGAAAACCAATTATTTTTAGTATAGTATTCTTCCAGGTTAAAATCTGTTCATTTCATTCAAGTGATAATGCTGTACGTATCTTCCTGCTTTGTATATTTTATTAAAATTGCTACCCTAGCTAAAGATTTAAGCTAATTCACATTTCAATCAATTTGAAACATTATACTATAGGTTATGCCTTGAATTTCAAAAATATTACACACCTTAAAAAAATATTATCTATTTCTTTTTCTCATAGTTATGTTAGAGGAAATTGCTGATTATATCTTCCAGGTTTCTTAACACATTAAGATTGCAATATGAAAAGATAATATTTTATTCTTGCTTAATTTATAAACTGAAACACTTTTATTAACATGAGATTTATCCTCATGGAAATATGATTTACTCTGAAGTACATTTTGCAAATCAAAGTCAGATGAAGTAATTGTAATTGCATAAATATGACTGAAATATAAACCAAATGATGGTATAAAGTAGTGAGTAAAGTTATTTCTGTATTTATTTCTTTTTGCCACAAGTATTTTTTACTATCTTTTCACTGTATCACTTAGTTGCTTATTTGTTAACTGCACTTTCTTTTTTGACAATGCGTCTTATTATGACTTTTTATTTTATATAACATTTTTGTTAAAGGAAGTTTATCTTCATTTCCTTATTGAGTTAGAAACACAGAGTTCTCGTAGATACACTTTGCCATACACATGCACACACACACAATTGCACTCTGCTTTACCAACCGCTCCTCTTGAGCAATACTTTTGCTGCCATCAGTAAATTACAATGTTGCCTTATTATCACTCAAAGTTCATATTACGTAAACATTCCATCTTGACATGACACATTCAATGGCTTTATGTGTATGTATTCAAATACATAGCCACCACTGCAATAATATAAAGAATAGATTCACTGACCTAAATATCTCATGCGCTAAACCAGGAGCACAGTCTATTCTCAGAGCTCACGTTTTTAATTTTAATGAAGTCCATCCTATCAATTATTTGTTTCATACTGTACTTTTGGAGTTGTAACAAAGAAACAGAACAAACAAAAAAACACACTGAAAACAAAACAATGCCAAACCAAAGTCATCTGCATTTGTTCCTATGTCAACTTTTAGGACTGGAACAGTTTCATGTTTTACACATAGATCTGTTAACAATTTGGGGTTGTCATGTAAGATGTATGGTCTTTATGTAGATTCTATATTCAGTTGTTGTAGCCTGTTTGTTGAAAAGTCTATTGTTTCTTCATTGAATTATGTTTGCTTCTTTGTCAAAAATCAGTAGAATAGCTCTGCATGTGTGTGTGTGTGTGTGTGTGTGTGTGTGTGTGTAGTTTTGGGGTCTCAAACATGTTTCTTTCATCTATTTGCCTTTTTAGTCCACTGCTATAAGTTGGGATAAATCTGGAAGCTTCATACAATTTCTTTTTGTTTTTTTCTCATTCAACATAGTGTAATTGGTTATGCTCAGTTTGTTGTGTCTTCCTATGAACTTTAGTTTGTCAATATTCACAAAATAACTTTCTAGGACTTCCAACGGAATTCCATTAAATTTATAGATTTTGTTGAAAGAAGTAGACATCTTGAGATTATTGAGCCTATGTATCTATCAACATGAGATCTTATCGATTTATTTTGTTCTATGATGTCTTTCATCTCTTTTGTCATTTTTCACATACAGAATTGTATGAGCTTTTTAGATAATTATCTACTTATGTACTTTTTAATATGCAAATATAAACCACAATGTACTTTCAGTTCAAATTTCAATTTTCCACTTCTATTTCAACAGAAAAAAAAACTAAATTTGTATATTAAACTTTTATCCTGCAACCACAATATAATCACTTATGAATTTTAGAATTATTTTGTGATGCATTCAGATTTTTCTATAATCTGCAAATAGATTTTGCATGGTGTGATTGATGATATGGTGTGCATATAAATTAAAAAAATGGTTACAGTAAAATACACTTTAATAGGCTTTAAAATACTCACCCTCCCACACTTCTTATACATTTATCCTATTGTTATTGCCACTTTCTGAAACAGTTCTGAAAGTCCCCTTTCATGTGTGTCTTTAGCTGTATTGTTTGACTGCTTTCATATACAATACACTGAATCAATTCAAAACTGTAACCTTTCATGGCCATTTTGATTTTGTGGAAACAATCAGAAGTTGAACAATGTCAGATCCAGTGAAGAAAGTGGATGAGGGCACATAATACTTTTATGAGTCTGTCTTTCCCTTGGATGGCTTAGGCAGCATCATTCACCATATATGTTTATTGCATCTCACAAAGTCACCTGAAAATGGCAAAAATGATAAGAAAAATGTGCTTCAAGCAAGAGTCAGTATTTTGAGAGAGATTAATAACAATGTGTGCTTACATCAAAATTTTTACATCAAATTTTTAAAATGTAAATATTTACAGTGTTTTTTTTATCACTCTTGTATTTGTTTTGAGCCTGCATACACACCTTATATTTTCTTTCCTTTTCCTTTCCTCATATTAAGATTTCCAGTACAATATTGTAAAGTAATGTTAGGAGACATTCTTTATTTCTGACATTTTTAGGAAAATTTCTAGTTTCTCATCGTTAAGTGTGATTAACCATACTCTTTCTGCAGGCATTCTTTATAAATCTGATAAATTAAGAACGACTAGTTGGTTCGTAGTTTAGATCATGAGTGAGTTTTGAATTTTTGTCAGATATTTTCCTGCATCTACTGATACAATAATGGTAATTTTCTTCTTAAATCTGTTTGATATGCTGGATTACTTGATTTTTAAATGTTGGAACAGTTTTGCCTACCTGGAATAATCCTCATTTGACCATAATATTTTTGTTTTTTATATTGTTGAATTTATTTTGGTAATATTATATTGGAGATTTTTACATCTATATTCATGCTATATTTGTCTCTAGAAGATTCTTTCTTAGATCTAACAGTCATGTAAGTTCTAGACAATAGTCTAAATTAACTAACTCTGACCGTCATATACCTTAATTTACTATCATCCTTTGCATATGAATGTGACCAAGTAATTGTGTTACTGATAAGATTTCTTTCAAAGAATTTTATTTGGTAATAAAGAGGATAGATGTGGCTCCCTCAGGCTCTATGCCCTTTCTACTTTTATATTCTGCTCCACAGACTGCAAACATGGTGCTTAAAGTGAAGTAGACAATTTGGTATCATTACAAGAAGGCTTAGAGAATGGCAGGTATCAACTTCATCATACTTATTAAATTCATGTTAATCAAAAATGTATTACCTCCAGGTTATTCATGATGTCAGCAAAATAAAGTTTGAACTTTTTTCTGATGCTAGGAGCTGAACCAGAAGCGGCCCACCACTGAGCATTACCTTCAACCAATTTTGATTTTTTTTTCCTTTGAGCCACAATCATGCTAAGTTGCCTAGACTGTCCTCAAATTTGTGAATCTCTTACCTCAGCGTGGCAAGTAGATGGAATTATAGGTGTTTACTACCCTGTTCCATTTAGAGTTTTATTCTTGAAACTATTGTTTGTTAATTTATGTGTTTATTTTCAGCCAAAACCCTGCTGTATAATGATGTTTACTAAAAATATCAATAGCCTGAATTTGAAGGTATTAATCATTTTATTTCTGCGAATGTGTTTTTGAGTATTTTATAATATGAGCCAGGAGATACTAAATGTCTCTGTAGCCTACATTACTTATTTTAACAATACTTTATTATGCAGCAGAACATACAGAATACTGATGCTAATATTAAACACATATTAAGTATAAATATTAATCCATAGAATTAGCACAATATTTGACCTGGTAAAAAGAATTATACAGTAGGAAGATTCACACTGCTTTAATATTAATATTAACATTGCTACATTTCAAGTGATATTATCAAATTTATTTTTTTACTTACTGATGTTTATCATCAACTCCCTGTCAGGATTTAGAATCAACTGTCTCCTATTTCAGTAATTATATCAGAATGAAGCTGGAAGACAATCTATTAAAGTAATGAAATTACCTTTTTGAAAAATATATTAACCTTTTGTACTGACTATTATAAATTCTGGGGCAACAAGTAGAACTGACAAGTCCCACACTTTTTTAAAAACTACAGTGTACTTGGAAGAAAAAAGAATGAAATGATCAGTAGACAATTTTGGAGTATCGAATAATAATAAAATGAAATAAAGTTTCAGAAATGGTAAGTCGTTATTACTTTAGCTAAGTAATACTGTGTCAAATTACATTATGAAGTTTATTCAGAATTGTCTTTGATGTCACAAGACAGGTGTCTGTATTTGAAAAGATGATTAGTTTCAGCTTAATGTGGCTTTTCAACAGATTTCTCAAAAATAAAATATCTTATAGCTTAGATTATATCTGGTTTAAAGTAGAAATTCATATATTTTTAAGAATTTACCTAATATATGTCATTTAGAATATGGGACTAGGGAATCAGGCGGTCACCAGTCCTGTAATAAAAAGATTACTATCTATAAAAATCATTTTGCACATTTTTCACATTTGAATTCAAAGGTTCAGGGCAAATGATCTTTATTGACTTTCAACTTCAAATTTTGAAACTGCTTAAGCCAAAAACATGGGAAAAATTTTTCTACTAAGAGATTTAGCATATGAATATCATTAATATCTGCTCTATAAATTTTCAGATATTGAAGATTAAATAATTTACCATCTGTAATCTTGAAGGAATCATTTATATCTGATGTATGTTCTGAAAACTAAGTTGCATTTCATTTATTTTTCACTAAAATATTTGAACATTTAATTGCTTTTTCTGTGTTCTTTTCTATTTAAAACATTTCAATAGAAAATTATATTTATATATCGCCTGAAAATGATTTCAGATTTTTATGAAAGATACTGAGTAATCAATCTTCCATGAAAAACGAGAGAATTTTTTGTATTTTGCTAAATTATTTCTGCTAGTCAGCATTCATATATGCATCTGGCCATTCGTACTAGGAAAATCTGGATTCTTACAGAAGTAATTAAATTGGCTCTCCTCCTCGCAATTATAAAAATGCAGGTGTCATTTTAAATTTGGACTGAAGTATGAAAGAGTTGTCATTGTTTTTCAAAAACATGCACCAGGGGTGTCTTAGTGATTACATAAAGTTAACTTTAAATGGTAATCTGAAAGTTTTTAGATTGCATATATAAAACTGCCCCAAAATAAAACCTCAATAACTCTAAATTACCTCACATGAGTCCTCCTCATGGCCAAATGATAAAAAATTCTTGTTCATTATGTCCTGGAAAAGTATTGCAAATACAGTTTGTCCTTCATGCCAGTTGTCATTGATTTGGTTCAAATTTTCAGTTTCTATAAGAGTAATGATGGTAGTAGTATCCTGTTCTGCTCCCTCTTTCCAAGTTTCCTGGTGTGTGATCCTCCATGTTCTTCAATGAATTTTTTTCCACTTCAATAAGTTATATAAGAACAGAGATGGTTCAATTCTATCCTCAGCACTTAAAAATATATATATGAATCATAGTATGTATATTTGTGGCAAAAAATCTACTTGAATAGCCAAAAAATATCTTTTGCATAAAAAGAAAATGAATGAAAAATTTCAGAATTTGAGTCTGATATTTCAAATTTCTAATGACTTTTGCATTAATTTCACCATAAAGTTTTCTTAGCATAGTGCACTTTCACCATCCCTGCCTGCTAACATATAGCTTCATTTCAGCAACCCCTTTACTAAATCACAATGATACTGTTCTGTTTTTGCCACAGTAATAGGGCTTTTGATCATTAAGTGCTTTTGTATAGACTTTTGTGCCTTCTCCTTAGAATGTCTTTCCCTTCTCCATCAGAAATACTTCTACTACATTCACTTACCCACCTCAGTACTGCCTGATCTCTTAAGGCTTTCCAAAGTTCACAAGGTCAAATTAACTTTCCTTCTTTTTTCCCACACCATAGTTTCACCACCTAGGTAACATTAACTCCAATAGATTTTTAAAAAGTTGTCTGCGTGCATGCTTTTCTCATTGAAAATTAACATTCTCAAGTGAGAATATCTGTTTTATGTTTAAGTAATCATAGTCTATTATAGAGTGATTAATATTCTGCTGTTGACCAATAAAGTTTTAATGAATGAGTTGATGAACCATGTAAAATTTAAATAAGCAGTGTATTTCTACACATGGTTTCAAAATATGTGACTGGCTCTCTTAGCACCACTTTTCAATGTCAATAGTATCAATTTTTGCAGTCATTTCTATCTCATGTCAGTCACAAATTTCAGTGAAAAAAAGTACGTGACTGTTAAATAAGAAAGGACATGACATCCCTCAAGTACAGTGGCTGGACATTTGTACAGAACTACTCTTTCATAAATTACTTTTAATATCAAAACAACCTTAAAAAATATGAATCATTTTTTAAAGTAATATTCCATGGTATTTAGTCAGGGAAAAAAGTTGTGAAAATATCTATCATTAAAAATATTACATGACTTAAAATGTCATGAACTTGTAAACATTATTCTGTTAAAATGTAAAATAACCAGGAGTGCTATTGCACACTTTAGCAAACTTATAATCCATGCTCTCAGGGAAGCTTGAGGCAAGAGGATTGGAAATTCGAGCCTGGACTGGGCAACTTGGTGAAACCCAGAGGTTAAAGAAAGAAATAAATAAATATGGGCACTGGGGTTATAGTTCAGAGTGCCCTGGGTTTAATCATTAGTAAAGGTAACAAACACTGTGTATTCAATTTTACCACATATTCACTTTGCAAAATTATTAAGAATAGATACCTCTTCATAAAAACAATATGTTTTCTTTACACAAAAATATAACTTAGGATCAAATATAAGTCAGTCTATATTCATGACACTTAAATATAAATCGGTCTATATTATTAAAGTTTGTGATTCAATTGAAGACATTTTAAAAAATATATCTTTAGTTCTAATGTAACTTAATAAATACCAACAACCTTTGAAGATACTGTAATATAACTGGAATTGATCCACACAATTTACAAGCAAATAATTTTGTAATTACTTTAAACAAATAAAACCAAAGGACTGCAAGTGATTATACTATGAACTAAAATTTTATTAAACAAAAGAAAAATATTCATTTGTATTAGCTAAATAAAACATATTAACTCCTTATGTCTAAGAAAACAATTTTAAATTCCACAAAAACCAAAAAGAAAATGTTAGAAAAAATGAATTTGTATTTTTCTTGTTCTTGAAAACTCACCAAATTGATTACATACAGCTATGAACTACATGTGATATGATACACTTTTAATGATGAACTTAGGCATCTTACTATTAACTGCTTGAGATTCTATAGAATTGTCATTCTCAACAATTTAGAATTTGGATATGTTTCTTGTAGACTGAGTTGCTACCTTAGATTTTTAAAAAAATTATAACACTAACCTGTTTCAAAGTTTCATGAGAAACATAAACAGAAGATTTGGGCCTTTGTTAAGGAGATACTCATTTCATAAATTTTAATATCTGACAAGCTTTCCTTGGAATGTGCTCTCAGATATTGAATTTCTTATACATATATATTGATTAGAGAATATTTTGTACATGTCCATTACATTCAGTAAGAATCCATAGGCTGTTGTCACATATAAATATTTATATGTGTATTTTAATTTTTTTCTAAAATAAAATTATATTTAAGGCAAGTCATATATTTTCAAAAATTTGAAAGGTATTTCAAGAAGGTAAAAGTCATTTTATTGCTAAGTAGAATGCTTAAAATATTGGCTTTTAAAGCAATGCTTAATCTACAGTGTCCAAAAAATAATTCACTGCCATCTACTTGAGTAACTAAACACCTCTGGGGTATCTTACAAATGCAATTGTTCACTGAAAGGAATATTGACCTGGAAAAAAAAGCTCACTAAAAATTTCACATTTCATAGAATAACATGACAAAAATATGAAGAACGGAGCAGGAGTTTTCCTCCAAATTTAACACCTGATTATGCCAATAGCAATACACTTCCATGATGAATATTGATGCTATCTATCCACTTCTCCCCACTTTTACATGCACAATGAGGAGAGTCACATCACCCACAATTTCTTCTTAACCTGGTCCATAATCAGATGCCATATATAGCATTCGACTACTGCTCTAGATGTTCCTGGGGGAAGAATAGCAAAAGGATGGAAAAATGAAGAAAAATTACAAAAACTGAAGTCAGATGAAGCCGTCTCTCCAGAGAGGAGGAAAGGAACTGCTCAACCTCTACAATAGGGGTGTTTATTTATTCTTTTGATGGATTTGTCAAATGACACCATTTTCGCCTAGCAACCAATTGCTTGGATTGTCTGTGGGCCGGGTGTTCACTGGATTGAAGCAGCTGGCCTCTGGTGCTCTTTGTTCACAGACCTGCCTTGCCTTCCCCCTACACATGGGACCAACTTCCAACTTCATTCACCCCCTACAATATAGGCCATAGGCGTGGGCTGCTCTAAGACATCTCGTTCGCATCTGCTCACAACCTAACTCAGGTGCTGGCAGGGAGCTGAGTTACCCTCTTTAATGTTTGCCTTGCAGGTTTCCAGTCTTGCTTTAGTCTCATTGTTTCATTTTCCCTTGTTGCTCACTTTTGAAATTAGACTGCACCATGTCTTTGTATGTTGAATGTATTTAAGTTTCTTTTTGATTTTTACATGGACACATAACTAAGAGTTTGCCTTAAGTTTCAGTGGAGGCTTTGGACTTGACTCTTCAGCACTGCTGAAAATTAAGTCTTTGGTGACTCCTAGAGATGAACTAAGTAGATTTTAATTAATGAGATAGGCATAAGCCTTTTGAAGGCTAGGTGTAAAATGTTATGGCTAAGATTTAGACTGTTTCCCAAAAGTCACATGTGTTTAGAAATGGGGCTTTTTGAAAGCCAGTGGATCATGGGGCTGCTGTACTCATCACTTGATCGGTTGCTGAATACATAGCTAAATGTGCTCCTAGGAAGTGGAGTCTGATTGGAAAAGGTGTGACCCTGGGAGATGTGCCTCAGGATGGCACATCTTCTATCCTTGCTACTTCCTCCTCTCCTTCTTGATCACCATGGAGCGACCAGTTTTCCTTTGCCTTAACTTCCACCATGATGTTCTTGCCAAGGGTACAGCCAACCATGGACTCAATCTTCCGAAAACTGTATTTCAAGCTAAGTATTTCCTCCCTTACATTGCAGGTGATGGGTATTTTGTTACAACAGGAAATGGCCAATGCATAAATTGTTATATAAAATTTTAAAATATGTGAATATATAAATTCGATCATCAGAAAAGAACAAAAATCCAAAAGCACTTATTTAAATGTTTCCATTAAATAGCTAAAAAAAGACTAGCTAAATGAACCAACTTTAAGCATAAAGAAGGACATTGATAGAATAGATTAAATATTAAAGGAATAAAAAGGAAAAAGTAATCTATAATAGAATATATTAAATATTAATGAGATAAAAAAGAAAGAGTAACCAATTAGAATAAATGTTGGATTTTAGGAAAAAATAGTAGTAATGAAAGTAGTAATGAAAGCATTAAAAATTGCATTATATGAAAAACTTTATTTTAACAAATTTGATATCTTAAATAAATGGGAAGATTTCTTAAAACTACAACTTTGATCCAAATAGGCATAGAAAGTAATATATATATTTCTATTATATATATATATACTTTCTATTATATATATATACTTTCTATTATATATATATTACTTTTCTATTTTATATATATATTACTATTATATATATAATAGAAAATATATATATATACCAAATAAGAAAATTATATATATATAATTTAAATAAAAAAATATATATATACCAAATAAGAAAATTACAGACCAAAATTCTTTGTAAGTATAGTGGCAAAATATTGCTGTATCAGTTCTATCAATTTATATAAATAGTGCGCTGAAAAAATGGGGTTCATCTAAAGAATGACAGGTTGATGTTGATTTTGAAGATATAGCAAAACATTGTGTTGTGAGTATACATAATCATATATATATATATTTTATATACATAAACATAAAATAAAGAGATATAAATAGAAAGTAGGGAAAAGTTTGAACACTTCCACAAATTACATATTTCATTGTTTTCAATACATTTCAGTATATATGTTGTATGTTAATTTGTTTCATTCATACTAAAGCTACTGATAATTTGTTTTCTTTATCATAATTAATTGAAAAGAAATTTATATTATCCATTTCTTTTTGTAAGAATCTTTCTGAGAAAAAAAATCTTTTTGAGTTATGTCATACATTGAATAACTACTCGGAAGACAACAATGAACAATGCAATAATTATTATATTTTCTTATTTGGCTATGAAATTTTAGTTTTTTTTATAAAATAAAAAAATTGAGTGCAATCTGTTACATTTTATTAAAACTTATTATTATCACTTGAATTTAGAAAATTACTTCAATCAGGATGAAACACAATCCCCAAAATGCATGAATATGAAACAATTCTAGAGAAAATTTTTAGAAGATTATGTTTTCTATCCATATAAGTATTGTTAATTCATTTTAGTTGGAATGTGATTGACATTATGAAAAATCATCTTTAAAAGTGAATATTGGTAAGTCTATAAGGATGAGGTAGAGATGTTTAATTATATGTAATGGAATAGTTATAAAATGTTTTATATTTCATATTATTTTAGGAGAGTGTCATTTGAAAATTTATAAATATTTTTCCTTCAGCTTTTAAATTTTGAGGAATTAAGGCAAGTTTGTTTTAATAGAAACAAACTTTTAGAAATAAAAATATGCTTATTTATGTTTGTTTGATAATATATAATGTATAGTTTTTCTTCATTACCATACAATAAACTATCAATAGCGTGATGGAACAAGAGAAAGAAATCCAAGGCTTACAAAAGAATGTTCTAATTGATAGCTCATTGAAGCCCAGTTCACCTAGGTTTTTTTTTTCTTAAAAT
>RJWT010020885.1:0-17810 GCA_004365215.1 Cuniculus paca | reverse complement strand
CCTGTATTCCTTCAGGATGTGAGTTTCACATGTCCAGCACCTAGCAAGTGTTTGACAAATATTTCCTGAATGAGTTGCTTTTGATATTATCATCCCTGCTTAGAGATGAAGAAACCGAGGCTCAGAGGTATGTTATTGACCAGAAGAGGGGACAAAATCACTCATGCTTTGTCCTTTTTCTGTTTTTTTTTTTTTCCTTTCACTTTCTCTTGGCACAGTTAGTTGAATTTTTGTTAAATTGAAAGTTAAAAGCCCATTTGGTCTGAATCATGTACAGTATATTGTATACCGTGTATGATATATATGTATTATGCACATATACACCCAAATGCAGGCAAGACTACTGAGAGAAGAGTCTGAACCTCAGTCTAATATCTGATGTCAAAATCCCATATATACAAATTCAAGAAGTTGACTGTCTTTTTCTCATTTCAGTACTCTGGTTAGCTAAGAGAGAGAGAGTATATATTGTTCAGTTTCACCTAATATGATGTTATCCATTACAGCAAAACACACTTGGCACCAACACTCTCTTGATTGTTACTTACTCATCGGGGATTTGGAAATTCATAGTGTTTCATTACTGTTCTTATTGACATGCCAGGAAGGACATCAAACTAGAACTAAGCCTGCGATGGCCCAAGTCTGCTCTGGTACTAGCATTGTTACCAACCTCTGAAAACTGGTGGGCTCTTTTTCTAAACAAAAACAGTGAAGTTCTCTGGGATAAGAAGTTTGATGTTATTTTTGCCTTTTTGTTTTCATGGCAATTAACCTTGCTCTTCATCCCATTATAATTGATTGTACCTGTTACCTCTCCTAGTGACTGGGATTTCTTGCAGATAAAATTTCTTAGTAGCAAAATACTAAGAGTGCAGTCTGGTTCTGGCAAAAGGTACTGACTGTGGAGAATTTTCTAGTGCACAGCCAATGTGGTGTTATGTTATTTTTTTTTTTTTTTTGCGGCACCAGGGATTGAACTCATGACCTCACACTCGCTAGGCTGGAGGTTAGGCCACTGAGCCAACTCCCCAGCCCTTGGTGTTATGTTATTTAACAATAGCCAATATAAAATTAACCACCATTTTCTAGAACTTGCTATGGGCCATTCCTGTTATTACAACTTTATTTTTTATTTTATTTTATTTTATTTTAAAGAGACTAAAAATAAAACAATGTAGGATTTCATAACAAAATGATGGGAAATTAACAATGGTTATTATGTTGCATATTGTTATCTTCAAAGTAGTTGCTCATATTACCAGATACAGGCATACAAAATTGATCAAACATTATAAGCACTAACTGTTCTTTTCTATGAACTGACAGAATTAGTAGTATAATTGTCTTAGCTATCATATAATTATCTTAGTTATGTATTTCTTCTTCCTTTTCTCCTTTTCCCCATCACAGTTGTTCTTTCCTTTTGAGAAGTTTGTTTCCCTTTCACAATATCTGTTGTACCTTCTGATCTTACTCTTTCAGTTTCTTATACTAGGGAGACAATATGATGTTTCCACATGTGAGTCTGGTGTATTTTACTTATGAGTATGGTCTCTAGTTGTATACCTTTACATATAAAAGCCTCGAATTTATGTTTCTTTAGAGCTGAGTAGTATTCCATTGTATAAAAATACATCTTTTTTATCCGTTCCTCGGTTGATGGGCATGTGGGTTGTTTCCAAGATTTAGCTGTTACAAATTGTATTGCTATAAACATAGATGCACATATATCACTATGGTATGATATTTTTAATTAATTTTAATTCTTCTGGGAAAATACCAAGAAGGGGAATAGCTGGGTCGAATGGGACCTCTAATCCTAGTTTTCTGAGAACTCTCCACACTGATTTCACCAGTCTACACTCCCAGCAACCAGGAATAAGGGTTCCTTTTCCCTACAGCCCTGCCAGCATTTGTTATTGGTTGATTTCTTCATGACAGCCATTCTTTCTAGAGTGGGGTGGAATTTCAGTGTTGTTTTAATTTGCATTCCTCAAATGACCAATGACGTTGAACATTTCTTCATATATTTCTTTGCAACTTTAATGAGATCTACTGAATAGAGACTGCCAGGCGACTGATCCATGGGGCTACTAACCAGACTCCTGCTAGCTCCTCCTCTTTCATTGGAGAGGCTGTGTTCACCAGAGCATTTCTCTAGATTCTTCATCCCAATACAGGTATTCATTTCCCCAAGCCCACCCAACACAACTTTGAGGAGAGGCCAGACCTGACTCCTATACTTGAGATCAGAATCCCAAAGCTTCTGAGAGATATGTACCTCAGAGCCAAGTAAAGCTGAAACCTCAAAAACAGCAAATGCACCAAGTCTAGAATGTTTAACCATCTCCTGTGGTTTCCAACATCTGGGGTGAAACTAGGAGGGTGGAACATGTGAGAATTCTTTCAGAACTCCCTCCATGGTATGCTTGGGATTTCCCAAAGCAAATACAAAAGCAGCATGTTATTTTGTTTTAAGATAAAAATCAACTCCAGACCATTAAATTATTATCGTATCTGATACATGTGACATGAGGCCCATCTGTGCCCCCAACCCTGCAGTCACTTAGAGTTAAAATTACGGTGTGTACTTAACAGTACACGTTTTTGTTAAACATAGCACTGCCAGAAATAATAGATGCCCTAGGACATAAACCTAAAATAACATAGAATTTTTAGTCAGGTAATCTTACTTAAACTAAAAATAACCTAAACAGTAGTTTATATAAACGTTGAGTGTCGAGACTCCCAACCCAGTGCTGGTTCATCAAACTGTAAATTTATGAGGCATTTACTTAGCATTTAACACTTTAAACCAGATCAAGCATGATCTATATTATAGACAAGCTCCAGAAAGCCAAGAATTCCACTCTTGACTGATCTTGCTGACAGGAGCATTCCTCAGGGAAGTCCTCCTCTGAGGGCTGCCAGAGGTAAACACTCACCAAATACATCACACTGCTGGTCGGTCAGATCGTGTGAGGAATGGAGAGGGGTCAACAACATACTCCGCTTTTTGAACGCTTTTATAATCATCCTGTATATCTCCTGAAAGACTAGGTTTTCTGGCCAGGAGAGTCTGATAGTATGAGGGAAGGAGGCGCTTTAGTTTCATAACCAGTCTGACCACCAGGAAAACTTGGAAGTGGTTCCAAGCCCAACATTCCTCTGTCTGCGGTGAGAACACCCTCTCAGGCCTGAATCTCCTCAGAGGGTGTTTTCCAAACACCCTTGTTGGTTGGGAAACGCCATCAGATGGCTGCTCGGAAGTCTTCAGCCTGGGAGACAGGAGAAGCTCATCACGGCACGAAGACAGACAATTAATTGGAGTGTTGATTCTCCATAGGATTGTGATCTAGGTTTGAAAAGTTTTCACAACCTGAAGTAGCAGCTACTTCAGACCCTAGCCAAGTTGTTGGCAGTGTGGAAGAAAGTTTTAGAGAATTCCTATGGAGAGTTTGGGTCTCTACAGGGATTGAACCATTTCTGGCAGTGCAGTAAGGGTGTGTCTATTTGTGGAATGTTCAGGTTGGTAACAGTGAACATGCTTATCATACTGTAACTAGGGGGGCCTTCCATACTTGGTCTGTATAAGAAGAAAATGGTTTGTAGTGGAGGATTTGGGGGACAGGTGACAAGTAGAACCTCTGTATAGACTTTCAGATGATTTCCCTGAGGACCCAGCTCAGAATCCCAGAACCATACATTTTCCAAAAGAATCATTAATGTTCACTAAAGAAGACTAGGAGTCTAGAAGGAGCGGTTTGACCTGATCCCTAGGTGTTCATTACACCTTATCACTACAAGATGGAAGCCAGCACTGCTTTTTTTAATGTGACATTGTATTTCTGTAGCCTCTACATGTTTCAGAGTTTTTTGGAATCCATTCAAGCTTTTTGAAGCTTTACCCGTTTGAAAACACCACCAACTTTAGGTATTCAGTTAAACCCTGTCACATTTAAGGTATTCAATTTATGATATCCTTTGATAAATAAACCTGAAAACCAAGTTGGTCCAATCAAAAGTCAATATGAAACAGAGGAATGAAGAGATATCAGCCAGAAGAGAGTAAAAGGTTCATTTCACGTAACAGATTGTCTTCAGGTTTCATCCATGTTGTTGCATGTGGAAGAATTTGTTTTTGTTGTGTCCATATCTTAGCTGTTGTGCATAATGCTGCCATGAACGTGGGAATGCTACCGTCATTTAGATCCTGATTTCACTTCTTTCGGAAGCCCACCAGAGACACTTTTCACTCTTCTCTGAACAGTGTACCACCTTACTAAATTAGCATGTGCCTTGTGGATGGGTTCTCCACCACATGTTTAGGGCACATTTTTCAGTTGATGCATATAACGCACTTGCTAAATATTTACCGAGTACTTCCTATGGGCCAGTGACTAGTGGAGAAGCTGCCTTGTGGGAATCAGGAGAATGGAAAGATGTGTGGAAACCCAGGGAGAATGTCTAAAGTTGGATAGAAAGGTCTACACTGATAGAAATGTGGCCATCAACAAGGATATGCCTGATAGTTGGTCAATTGACAGGTTAACTGACAACCAATTAACAATTGACCAGTTAACCAGAAAATGGTTCAAATGGAGAAACATCAAGAAATAAATACTTTAAGCTATGAAAACAGTGTTTTAAATATTATGTAATAATATTTAATAAAAACTAATTTTGTGATAAAGGGGAGAGGCTTCTCTTTGAGAGTGTCTGCCTACTGGACTTCTATATCACCACCTTTATTCAGAGCACATTTACAATGTGACTTCAAATCCAGTTTCTATCACAGACTTGTATACATGGTAGCAGTGTAAAAGATGCTTATGAAGCAGTCTGAAAATACAATTTTGCATGTCAGTCCTCATCTTTTACTTTATCTTGCCCATACCTATTTTGGCAGCAGTGTATTTTAGCTACCAGCTAGAATTGGTTTTCATGAAAACAACTTTGCTTTTGCTCTCGTATTTCATTGCTTAACCTAACATGTAATCATATGTACGAATTGCAATAAAGAGTATCACTGGCATCAGAAGGCGTGAGAAAACAGTCGACCCTTGGTGCATGTGCCCTCCTCGACTCATAGGAACATAGGCAGTATCACAGAGGACTCTGCTGACCCAAAATACAGGGTGCAGTGTCACCAGGCAGTGTAGTTTGCAGAGGAAATTGTGACTTTGGCTTTGGGTCCATATGGGGCTTCTCCTTAGTATATGTGTGGGAGGGGCTGCAGGTTATACAGAGAAAACAGGAATGGCCCCTTTTGGGGAGTTATCAGCAGTAAAAAGCAAACGGGAACTGATGAGAGATGGTCAAAAGCATAAGAGGAAAACTAGGAAAATGGGGCTCCAGAGAAACATCTGCGACCCTTTTAATGATTATCTCCTCTCTGTCTTTTCCCTCTGCTCCATTACTTGGCCCTTAAGAAATACCTAATAGTTTTTGAATGAATTAAAATACGTTTGTTTTCTCTACCACTGGGATTGTTACAAAGAGCTGGCATCCTTATGCCTAGTATGTCCTTCTCCTGCAAATCACAGGTCAGCAAGCTGCAGGCCACCTGATCTTGTATGATTAGCCTGTCAGCTCACCCTAATGATGGTGTGTGCATAAAGTAAGAACATCGTTTACCTCACAGTGTGTGGCCAGCCATTTATGCCTTGGCAAGCATCCTGGTATCCCTCAGATCCAGTTAGGTAGAGAAGGTGACAGTAATAATATCAGTTGACCTGGGTGCAGAAATATGAAAGATAAAAACCCATATTTACTCATGAGTTTGAGACTCCCAAACTCAACATTTGATAAGTCAAAGGCTTAGCTGTTTCCCACTGACCCTTAGCACTGTGACGAATCTCTAAGGAGCACAAAACACTTGAATTACTAACAAAGCAAGTTTAGTTGTCAGAAGCTTAAAAGTTTGAGAACTATAATGTCATAATTAATATAATTTATTCCCTCATTATTATCAAGTATCTGCTCAATTTCCCCATAAATTCCTGCCTGCAGTTTGCTTTGTTCGATCCCATATCATGCTGCATCACTTTTTGTGCAGGCATTCCTCATTTAATGACCAGGTTCTGGTCCTGTGAGTCAGTCATTAAATGAATTGGTCACTAAGTGAGGAATTTATACAGTATGTATATTACAATGTTCACAACAAACAAATGATCAAAGGAAACTTCAAGTTGGTGACTTTACTTTCATTTGCATAACTCTTACTTGCGGTACTGTAATGTATGACAGTGATGGCAAACCTTTTATTTTTTTTATTTTGAAGAAAATAAAAGAAATACAAAATAAAACAGAATATTCTATCAAAACAAAACAAAGAATGTGATACAAGACTTCAAAACAAAACAAAAATAAACCAACAATGGTTACCATGTTGCCCCTTGCTGTCTTCAAAATCACTTCCCATACCATCAGGCATAATAAAATCAAACACAACAGAACAGAATGAAACCAATCAAAACAAAACAATGAAAGCAATACAGGAATGGCAAACCTTTTAGAGCTTTTAATAGTGCACAGCCAGCTGTGGCACCCATGCCATAGGTTTGCCTCCACAGGTGTAACAGAACGTAAAACTACAATATCTACTGTATAGTCCGGTCAGCAAAAATTACTATAGAGGAAGCCAAAATAAGGCCCCACTGCTGCTCACGTTCCTGCGTTGTAAGTCTGAATGTGGATCATAAATCCACGTGGTCGGTCATAAATAGTGCACCTTGGTCTTAAGTCCAAACATTTGTTAAACAGGTATGTCATTAAACAGGGAACATCTGTACTTAAGGCTGAATTTCAGGGCACATTATACACTTGAACCTGGACCTGGAAATGAGACACTTCTAGCATGGTGTCCCTTTCTCCTTCTCTTTGGACAGCCTGGGGATGAACCACGACGATGATCACTCATCCTGCGCTGGCCGGTCCCACATCATGTCAGGAGAATGGGTAAAAGGCCGGAATCCCAGTGACCTCTCTTGGTCCTCCTGCAGTCGAGATGACCTTGAAAACTTCCTCAAGTAAGTCATAGAATTACTTTATATCATCAAAACAGTGGGAAGTTCTTCCAAAAGACAAAATGTAGTTCAGCGAGTAGGAGGAGGAGCGGATGTCTTGTTGAATCCTCAGTAGATCTGAAGAGGTGGTCAGTGCAGTCTCTTGTAATAGGAAAGCACTCCCTGCCAAGTGTGCATCACATACCATGCTAAGTTGTCAGTCTGTGACCATTAAATGCCTACATGCTGATGGAAACATCAGCATAGTGACCCTGTCTGGAAAACTCATTGCACTGACCTGCAGTCCCTGACCACGAGCGAACACTGTTTTAATGGTACCGCTTAGGTGCCACAGAGCCAGGCACTTCTTGGCTGCTCAAGCTGCTTCCCTGGAGGGGAGAGACTTTACTGGGGGAAGGAGGTGGGAAAGGGGTGAATATCTCTCACTGCCACTTTCTTCCTGGAAGATGCCTACATCATTCCATTTCCAGGCTTCTGCGTAAGAATTGGCCATTTTATCAAATTGTGACCCTGGACTGTGCCAGTCCCTTAGGGTCTAAACCAAAGGGGTGGATTTATAGCCTTGTGCAATGTATTTACCTTGATCCAGTCTCTATTTGGTTGTGTTAATCCATTTACCCTGAGAAATGGAAGTGAGTCCCTAAGTATTACCTGCATTACCTGCATTATTACCTCGGGAGTTTTGCAGTCTGATGATACATTAAAGTACCCAGAGCAACTGGGGCAAGTGACAGAGGCATCATTCTGGGTCTTCCCTCATCTCTCCTGTTGTGGAGAAAACTGTTTAAGCAGTAACCAGGCTGAAAATGAACTTGTTAATTTTAATGTAGTCTACTTTCGTTGAGTCTTTGCTATCACACCATCATAATGAAATGTAAGCTACTTGATGTTATTTTATTTACCCAAGAGGGTCAGTACAATAGAACAGGGCGTTTTCATTTGCTCCTGTATGCAGGTCCCATTTGTGACATGTGGTATGAGTTTGAGCCTGGAAGAGAAGGACCAGCCTCATCTACGTGTGCTTGTGCATCTGCAAGCCTTCTCTTTAGAGTTTTGGCAAATGGCTGGGTTTTCTTTTTGCTACCATCTGCCTTGCTTTAAGAATAGAAGAATTAAGGTACTTAAGTATTTAACCTCCTAATAGGGCTCACTTTGGTGGACATGTACCTCTCATTGTAAGTGAACTTTTCCTTCCTGGTCAACATTCTGAAGTCAGTGGGAAGAGGAGGCGTGGCCAGGTGACATACTGAGTGTAGCATACCTGTCACAGCCCAACAAGCCCTGTACAGAAATCTAGGGAGTTGGAAGTAAACACACTGATTTCATTTAAAATAAAACAATTCCTTACTTGTGCTTTGTATTTATAGTAATTTGGCTTTAGGCCATGCTTTAAAAAATACTGTCGTCTGTTTCAAAAGTGTTTTTATCGTAGCCCCTGAGAAGTGTCCATTTGCTGGGTGGTGGTGTTCCCAGGACCCTCCAGAGTGGCCAATATCTCATTGCCTTTGGAGCAGAGATCCACATTCAGTCAAGTAGAAAGAGTGAAAGGCAAAGAAAACAGTCTATTATGTCCATTGCCTGGGTCTTTCTTCCATAAATACTTGAAGTTGCATCCTTCTCAGGGACTGAAAAATTAAAATGTGAACTTGGGGGGTTCATTTTCAAGTCAACTTGCCTCTTGGCTATTTCAGGTCCAAAGTCAGCACCTGTTTGTTGGTTACTGACCCCCGGAGCCAGCATGCAGTGCGCCTCTCTCACAAGCTGCCTGGCATGCACTACAGCGCCAACGAGCAGTGCCAGATCCTGTTTGGCACCAACGCCACTTTCTGCAAAAACATGGAGGTAAGCAGCCCAGAAGGGCTGGCTCGGCAAGGGGCACAAGTCTGACCCTTCCTCAGCAGGTCTGGCTTTGGCTAGAGGACACGGGTATTCACACTTAACATAGGCACATACCTACATACAACCACACGCGCTTGCACGTCCTCTCACAAGCATTCTCACGTCTTTGCCCCAGATAGCCACACATGCATATTCACCCACACATGCACTTGCAGCCGCCATCCACACACAGGTAGCTTTGCAGGGGATGTGGAGGGTTACTGTGGACATCAGTAGCCTAATATTTCAGCATGGAAACTTTAGGACACTAGAGCAAGGAAAGGAACTCACACTTCTTAGAAACAATGTAATGTCACCCAACTTCAAACCCCACCCAGATAAGGAAGAGAGAGCCATTAAAACACTGGAGAATATCAAAAGGAGGTTTAACAAGTAATAAATTGATTATATGATAATAATAACCCCCCTAAACAGCATTTATTGAACAGTGTCCATGTTTAGTCCTAAAGTTTCCAACCTATGTGATCACAATTAGCTCTCACAACTCCCTAGATTATGTCTGCTGATTATATGCAATGATACCAAGTCACCTAAATGATCATTCCAGATGGTAGGTGGTAGAGCAAGAATTCAGACCCAAGCCTGCTCACCCCTAAAGCATACACTTTGCCCTGTGTCGCACACAGGAAAGCCTGTACCTTGGGCAGATCTGGAGGCAGAGGGCGCCATGAGGGATGTTCTGGTATCTGGGGGTGGGCACTCATTATGTTTGTGGCCACCTATGTAACGGAGAGGGCAGGCCCTGACCCCAGCAGAAAGTCAAAGCAGGTTGGGAACCAGCTGGCACTTGGAGTGGTACTCATTTCGGGCAGCGAAGCCTTTTTAGTGCCGCAGTGAGACAAAAGGACAGAAGAGAAGTAGGTGTCTGGGAAGAGGGGTGGTACTCAGAAGCCACCTAGCAGGCTCTTAGCTGGGGCAGGGTGCTTCCTACAATTGTTTGGGGTGTGGAAAAATAGCAGCATCTCAAAACTAGGCTGGTGCCTTCTCTAGCTGTTTTTCCCCAAGGACACTTAGCATGATGTCGTCCTGAATCCTCCTCTGCTGTCCCCCCGACACTGTGCCAGCAAGGCTCCCCCTCCAGGCCTGCCTCAGGGGAAGCCTTCTCCCACCTCCATTCCACTAGGTGCTCTCTGCCTTCCACCCCCCAGCAGCAGGGTTGGACACCTTCGTGGGAAGGCGTGAGCAGCCAGGCTCCAGTCATCCCCAGCAGCCTGCCACACCACCTCACGCTCACTGTCAGCTACTGCATGGCTCAACCAGTATGCACACATGTGCCTACCAGGAGCTTGCTTACACCCAGCTTCAGTCCTTGAAGTCAACTGATGGCACAGAAATGTCAAAAGAGCAGATGTTAATGTGGCCTTTGATGCCATGTACGAGGCTAGTATGAGACTAGTACAAGACTAGTATGAGGTCATGTGGATGGGACCCTCTGGAGGAGGCTGAGCACTTAGAAAAAAACAGAAGGACCTCGACCCCCAGTGGGGATAAGGAAACACACTCAGCAGAGTTAAGGATACAGAGAGGCCACTGTGCCCAGTGGGGAGTCCTGTCCCAGGCTCATAAGATGGGGCAGGCCAGGGGAGCTGGTCTTGGGGGAGTAAGCTTGAATGGGATGGGAGCTGGACAGAGAATACTCCCTGCCTGTGGATAGAGCCATTTTCTTCTTTGAGAGTTCAGCAATTGCACACTCAGGGCTGAACTGAGAGAGGGAAGTACATGTGTAAGGAGCTCGCAGTCCCCCATGCTGGACTGTTTATTTGAACTGTTGCATGAAAACTGTGAGTGCAAGCATTGAGATAGGGCATTTTACCCAATTTTAATGAATGAGAAAATGGGAGCCAAAGGAGATTAGGTGATGGGCCAGGGATACCCAGCCAGAAAAGGTTGGGCAGAAAAGGAAACCCAAGTGTGTCTATCATTGAGGGAGAAAGAAAGACTGCCCTTGTTCAAACACAGGCCCCAAAAAGTAAGCTGCGTGGTATTCTGTTCTCCCTCTTTAGCATTCTTTTGTTTAAAGAGAATAATTAAAAGTGGGCAATTAATGATTATCTCATTGTTAAAACTTTTTTTTCTCCCAGAAGCTAAAAATTCAAATGCATATAGATCGAGTTTCTTCCTATTTATAAATGAAACCAAAATTTATTCCTGCTGCTCACCAGGCAATTGATATTTTTCTACTTACTTTTTCCCAGAGAGTTTCACCAGTCAAATAAAATAAACTGACACTTTCCACTCCGATAATTAGCAGGAGCGATTACTTGAGGAAGGGAAGTAGTAACGGTCACTTTGCTGGTGACTAGCCTCAACTAGTCACTAGTCAGTGTTCTGCTTGCAAGACTAGTGATGCTTCCTTTAGAGCTCCAACAGTGAGGTGGCAGCAACATGTCACACTAAGGCTGTGGTACTCCTGGGGGAGATAGGACAGAAACGTACATGACCCCCTTGCTGTCTTGGGAGCCAAGGACTTGGGGCCTGCTGCCCTGGACCTGGGACATGTCCTCTGAGTCAGATCCAGACCAAGACAACACTGCAGTTCAGGACTCTAGGGCTCATTACATTGTCATTCTGCTCCTTCCATCCCTTGTGAGACCTGTGTTCTGGATGACATTTTATACTGCGAGGTTGTGCAAGGCGACTGTCATTGCTCTGTTCTTCCTGGAACACAGGCTCACTGGTGCTGGTGTGTGCACCCATCCCCTTCTATGCTCCTCATCATCCAGTCTGTTCCAGCTATACTGATCTTCCTACTCTTCCAGGAGCTCCACACATCCTGCTGCATGCAGCTCTTTCCTCAGTCTGGCACCTTCTCTCTTAGTTATCTACCTGACTAATTCTCTCACATTTTATGAATTTTATTTTTTGTTTTCTATGTGCCCTTTACAATGAGACCTACCCTCACCACCCTACTGGAGACTGTAACCTGGGTGCCCTTGTCTTGCCAACCCTTCCGTTACCTACCTCTTCCAACCCTCTCAAGGTGCACTCTACTTCCAGACATGGATCATCTTTCCCTATGCTGTACAGTTCACTTACTTATTATGGCTATGGCTTTGATAATTTCCCTCTTCTGATAACCCTTCCAGGGTAGCAGCCTTTGCTTTTTAACTCATCAGTGTTTCTCACTTGTCATGAACAGCATTTGGTATGTATTAGGTGCTTAATAAGTGTATGTTGTCCTTAAACTCGGCCATGACTCTAACACCAGTTTATAAAGTAGCTTTACGTGGTTTTATTTAACTGATGATGAATTGGCAGGCAAGGTATGAGTTGAGAAAGTGACCCTTACATTCTTACATGAGTATATATTACTCTCTAAACCTGATTTCTCTGTCTGGTTTACCAACATCACATATGAGACTTTGTCAAGTGTCTTGCAAGAATCCCTACAAACCATTCTCATGACTTCCCGGAAAAGAAACCATTCAAAGCAATGCAATGAGTTTAGTAGCAAGTGGCTACAACCTGGTTCCTTGTGATTCTCTCTCTCCATGCCTTAGTACATCCTCACTGCTAAAATTTCAAGCTTCTGCAACTTAATGTAGATAAAGTACTAAGAGATGCATCTGACGGAAAGTCAATCCCTAGTCAGGTTAGCTGATACCTGTGCTATTATTTCGTTTCTAGATAATGCCAATTGCTGTCTGTGGGAAGACAGAAATAATCTGTGTATCTCTGTGATCAGTGCTCTGCATAGAACTCTGGGGACTGTGAAATATTAAGCATTGTCTGAAATAAGTACTTCTCATGTAAACAGACACGCAGAACCAATCAGAGAAGTCTTTTAATATGTTCATGATGGGGCCATAATTAGTATGTTTTGCTGCTGAGCAGGTCTCAACCGTTGGTGGTACATGCATGACTGTCCCATTAGGCCGCGTGAGATGGTCATGCATTTACTACTTGTACAAGTCGCCCAATGGGATAGTCATGCATATTCTAGTGGTGGTTCAAACTAATGGTAATGTGTTAATCCAATGATTCAATTGATCCTTGTAGCCATTTTTACTCTTTCATGCTCTTGATTAAAATGGACATCATGTTATAAAATGATCATGGTCTCTAAGTTGCCTTTAAATTTCTTACCCCAAATTCTACTTCTAGCCACGATGGGATAACAGATCAGGGTTGCACTGTCACTGGAAATAAGTACATAATAAAATAAAAGGTATGAAACAATGAATTTTCAAGATTCTGGACATCAAGCAGTAAAGGCCTGTGAATCTAGAATGATGAGTAACCAGTGAGGCCAACTGTGTGGACAGCCTGTTGGCTGAATCACACAGAAACAGAACTGAAAAGAGTTGGCAGTCTTCCTGAGTTGAGGGACCTGAAGCAGCTGGAATTCCAATAGAAGAAAGAGCTGGCCAAGTACAGAATGTCAGAGATCTGAAGAGGATCCTCCATGATTATTCAGGTTGGTCAGTACATGTGTTTGAGAAAATGACCTGAGGCTGGGAAAAGAACCAGATGAAAGGGTTCAAGGAGTAATCTCAGGAGCTCACATAAGCTTAGGGTAGAGTACATACAGGGTTTTGCTTCAGTAGTGTAGCAAAATTAACCTTGAACTAAATACTTATCTGGTACCACCTAACAAAACTTCAAAGCAAGATCCAAAAGGATCACACTGTTTCCAGATAATTTAAGTCTTGTAACAAAGCTCAGATATGTTTATAGAATTCCAAAACTATTCAAAATTCAGTAAAATAAGTCACAGTGTCTAACATTAAATAAATACAAACATGCCAAGAAGCAGAAAAATACATCCATAATGAAGAAATCAAAATTTATTAACACACAGGTAAAGGACATTAAAACACTAATTTAAATCATATGCCAGGGTCAAAAGGGTAGTAGAGAAATGGAACATACTAAGTGGAGACCTGGGAGATATAAAGAAGATCCAAATGAAATGTCTTGAAAGGCTATCTATAGTTAAAAGGTCCTCTGGATGGGGATAGTAAATTAAACACCACAGAAGAGAACACTGGTGAACTTGAAGGCAAAATGATTAAAACGCTCAAAACTGAAACACCAAGAGAAAAAGATCTTAAAAGAACATCAGGTCAGTGAATTATATGAATGGAGGTGTTCTTTTAAATATATAACTAATACCCCTGAAAGATGGGGTGGGAGAAAAGGGAGAGGCAGAATGGAAAAAAAATATGAAGCAATCATGACTGAAAACTCTCCAAGTTTGATGAAAAGTGTTAAGGCCACAGATGCAAGAAGTTCAGTAAACTTAAAGAAACAAACCTAGACCAAGATTCATCATTTAATCAAATTGTTTAAAAGTAGAGATAGGAAATCTTAGAGAAGAAAGAATGCTGTATACAGGCACTGTGATCTTTACTTTTACATTTCTCATTAGAAATCATACAAGTGGAGTCAAGCGTGGTGGTACACACTTGTAATCTCAGCACTTGGGACTCTGAGGCAGCAGGATTGCTATGAGTTCAAGGCCAGCCTGGTCTATATAGTGAGTTAAAGGCCCAGCTGAACTTTTGAGAAAGCGACACCCTTTCTCAAAAAAAAATAATAATAATAGTAATACAAGTGAAAATACAATGTAGCAATATCTTTAAAGTACTAAAAGAAAAGAAGCTAGTCAACCTACAATTCTATACCCCACAAAAATATCTCTCAAAAAATAAATGTTGGGGAGCCACACCACCCCACCCCACCCCCATGAGCTGGTAGAGGCCCTGCTGGCCTGGGGGAGAGCCAGAATGGAAGCCACACCCCCTTCCTGTGAGCCAGCTGGCAGGCAGGCTGGGAGAGAAGAACCTATCCCACCCCCAAGCAACTGGCTGATTTGGAGGGACACAGACTGTGATGATAGCAACTGAAGTAAAGAAACAACCTAAAGCTTCTATTGCTTGACTGACTTTGCAAGCCTAAAGCCAATAGTCTGAGCAACTATTTAGAGGATAACAATATGCAATATAGTAACTATGGTAGATTCCCTACTGTCTTATTTTTGAAATCCAATATCAGGTTCTCACTGTTTTGTTTCATTTTATTCTGTTTTATTCCCTTTAAAATTAAAAACATAAGTGAATGTTGTAGTCAGGATTTACAGGGAAATGGACTTAACAGGACACATAATTCATAGAATTACTTTATAATATTCACCCAAAGAGTCAAATGCAGAAGAGTGCCAGAAATCTGTCTATACACTAGAGACCCAAAGAATCAAATTGAGGGTCTGGATTCCACGGCAGCGTCCTGCACAAGTCCTGCTGAAGACCTAGTGCCTTTGGCAGTGTCCTTCATGAGTCCAGCCAGAGGCTTAGAGCCCACAACAATGTCTCATGCAAGCCTGTATCAAGGAACCACACTGGAAAGGCCAACAGGTCAGTGGTGGAAGGCAGAAAGTCTGCGACCACAGGCTGAAGGATCTCCACTAGGGCCAGGAAGTGATGCTCAAGGTAAGAACCACAGCCATCCTCAGCAACAGGATGATCCCAAGCTCCTCCAATGATGTGAACAGCCAAGTTCATATCAGGAAAGCCCATGTGACAAGCTTCTCCAGGAGGATCAACAGCACACCATCTTCCCCTCCAGTTCTGCTTTTATGCTTTGGCAATAATCCTCAGGTGGGCCTTCCACACTCAGCACCATGCTGATTCAGCTCAGCTGGCTGTTTCAAGTTAACCATTAGTTAATCCACCACAAATGTGAAACATTTTTTTTTGTTTGTTTTGTTTTTTTGCTATACAAAAGCTGATAGAATTTCATCATGAGTAGACCACGCTATAAGAAACATTAAAAGTAACTTTTCTACGGAAAGAAAATTATGCTAGATGAAAATATGTATTTAAAAAAAGAAAGACCCCTGGAAGTAGTAACTACATGGGTAAAAATATAAATGTATGGTATATTGAAATATACTTAAATATCTTTAAAAGATTGTTGACCATTTAAATAACTACATTACCAAAAAAAAAAAAGACAAGTGTACATATTTGTATGTACATACATAAATCTCCATGTCCTGATCCCCAGAACGTATGATTGTTACTTTATATGAAAAAAAAACCAGTTTTTAAGTGTGACTAATTTGAGTATCTCAAGATGGGGAAATTTTCCTGAATTCTCTGATTGTGCCCAATGTACTCCCAAAGGTCTTTAATAAAAGAGGCAGACATCAGAGCAGTACAAGTTATGATGATAAAAGCAAGAGATTAAAGTAATAAAAGGAAGGGGACACAAGCCAACACATGCAGACAGCCCCTAGAAGTTAGAAAAGGCAAGGACACTTCATAGGATTAGGAAGGAAGCTGCCCTGATGATACCTTGACTTCAACCCATTGAGAGTAATTTTGGACTTCTGACCTGTAGCACTGTAAGAAAATCTGTGTTGATTTAAACAACTGAGTTTGTAGTAATTTGCTAAATCAGCAATCGTCAACTAACACAGATTTTCAAAAGAAAATAGTGTAGTAGATTAGGTTATGACATATGTAAAAGTAAAATGGATGATATTCACACAATGGCCAGAAAGAGAAAAATAGAACTATAGTATTACAAGATTTTTACACTATATATGAGGTAGAATACAGTAGTCCTTTCTTCTGCAGTTTGGCTCTCTGAGGTTTCTGTTACCCATTGGCAACCACAGTCCAAAAACATGAGATGGAAAATTCCAGAAATAATAAGTGTTAAATAACTGAATACCAGGACATCATTATAATTGTTCCATTTTATTTGTAGATATTTTTGTTAATATAGTATCCTGTGCCTAATTTATAAATTAAACTTTATCATAGGTATGTAGGAAAAACATAGTATGTATAAACATAGTATGTATAAACAAGTATGTGGTTTTAGGAGTCCATTAGGAGCCTTAGAATGTGTTTCCCAAGGTTGAAGGGGCCAGTAAAATGTCACATAAATACAGCGATAAGTTACAGTACAATATCAGTAAAATAACCAGTATCACAGCAGAGTTATAACTGATAAGCCAACAAGGGAAATATTAGTCACACATTGCTTATCCCTGTGGCTAAACACATTAGAGCTAGAGTGTGTGAGAATGGATTGTAAATGCATGTTAGATATTCACACTGTGTTCCACTGAGAACCAGGGTCCCTGACATACCATCCCATTTAGTTGTGAATCTTTCTGAGGCCCTAGTGCCATCCTGTGTCTCCAAGGCAGTCTTCACATCAGTGATCACAAACATCTCAAAGCATTTTGGTTCTTTCACAAATATTTGTGCTGCAAGATCCTCAACAGTATTCTCCAAACCACTGTTGGCACAATTTAATGGCGAGGGGAGGGGAGGTGTCCACCTCCTTACTAGATACAGAAAGAAAACAGAACCACTCATAGCTAGGAGTTTTTAAGGGAATAAATACCAAGGAATTGCAACTCCACAATTCTAGAGGAATCTCTTTAAGAACCACATTCCTGCATGGGAATTGAGAACATTGTCAAGCCCTGGGCTCCAAGATAGTGGTGATGGGAACTACCAGATGGCCCGTAAGCTGTCCTGGAGCAAGGCTTGGAAAAGCACCTAGGCATTGAGGAGGCATCTCGTGTGTGTGTGTGTGTGTGTGTGTGTGTGTGTGTGTGTGTGTGTGTACAGAAATTCTGGAACTTTATTGTAGAAAATAAGATAATAAAATAGCAGCCATTCCCCAGGGAAGAAAGCTGAGACACACTGGTGCTGAGGATTTGAATGTTTTTCTGGAATACAAAGCAAAAACCTAGGAAAGAAACCAGAATTTTGAGGAGGATACTAACCACCCTACTTAGAGGTGGGCTGTTTTCATTTCGCTGCCATCTCTTCTGAGGAACAAACTCATATGCTAAAAGAGAAGCCCGACTTTCCTGACCAAAGGTTGAGAGTGAAGGTCTGCCTTGGCTTGGGG
>RJWT010020884.1:0-17800 GCA_004365215.1 Cuniculus paca | reverse complement strand
GTGCATAGGAATATAAGATTCCCATCAGACAGAAAAGATATTATGGTTTCTCTCTGGCTACTGTACGTGCCGTAAGTAAAACAATGATGCATGAAGTTGAACTGACTGCCAAAAATAGATCAGGAAGAAAAATTTCTCCCAAGACAATTGGCTGTGATCCTAGGGATTTTCCCTTTTGCTCTGAAATCTTGAATAGGAATATATCTTTTCTCTGCCTCTCCCCTTCCTTTTTTTCTTTCCTCTCTTTCTCCTGTCCTCTTCGTCCCCTCCCTCCCTGCCTTCCTCCCTTCCCTCTTTTTTCCTCCCTTCCTCCCTCTTTCTCCCTCCCTCTCCTCCTCCCTCTCCTTTTCCCTCATTCCTTTCCTTTCTTTCATGTGACTTCTGCAAAATGAAAGAGAGGACCCTAACCTAGTTAGTTTGAAGGCATAGCCTCTGCAATGGTGTTGCAGTAGAGGCATGTTCTCTTCACTCTTAGTTCCTAGTTTTAAAAGGTTAAAAGTTATATTTTTAAAAGAATTCCTAAATCGATGCTTGTGGAGAATGATATATATACAGCTTTTTGAAATAATGATTGAAATCTCTAAGTCCAGATCAGCCCCATTTATGGCTGAGGAAACTGAGACTCAAAGAAAGATTTAAGAAAAGATTCTTAATGATCTGTCATTTAATGATCTGTCTCCATGGGCACCCGGAGACACGGTGCTCAGATCGCTTTTCATGGAAGGACTTCTGGCTGAGCGTGCATGTGTGTATGTGTGTGTGCTAGTGTGTGATTAATAGCACTCTCCAGGATCAGCCTTAGCTGCAAAGCTGTGGGCCCAAGTCTCCTCCCTTCTAGGGGAGCCAGTATCCTGTGACTGACCGAGGTGCCTGTGCAAAAGCCTGGCTACATGGTCCACTGTGGGACATTTTGATGGACAACACTTTCTCTGTCATTCCCTAGTTTCTGCCAAACACCTGTCAGGCCTGCACTGCAACAATCTTCCTCCTCCTTGCCTTCGTGGGTGTTGATACTGAATGAACCTTTGGTACCCTCAATTTAGCGTCTTTGTAGAGAGTACATTTGTGACATTAATTGCAATTACACTGTATATTATCATTTTAGAAAAGAAACATACGGGGCAGAATTTTCTTTAAATTAACACACTATAAATAACAATAAAAATATATTGCCATAATCATTTTAGGAATATGATAATCCTAAAAATAAATCCAAAGAATATAAAAAGAGCCCATAATTCTACCTAAGTTTTGTTTTCTGTGTAGCTCCTCAAACCTCTTTTATCCTAGCTAAAAAAGACTAGTAAGTAAGTATTGGGGAAGTTTATTTGTTTATTTATTTATTTACTTTTTGTCTTTTTGAGCCAGGGTTTCACTATGCAGTTCAGGCTGACCTTGGGCTCACTTCGTAGCCCAGGCTGGTCTTGAACTTGCAACGATCCTCCTGCTGCAGCCTCCTGAGTGCTGAGATTACAGGAACGCGCCACCACTCCCCGTTCCTGGAGAAGTTTAGATATAATAACAACTGCCAAAGATCTTACCTTGGTGTAGCCAGAGAATTGAAAGAGAAATAATAAAGAACAATGTTCTCACATGTCATTCACTGTTATTTGAGGCTATTGGAGAATTTTCCCAGTTGGCATTTGTGCAGCACAGTCCTGGAACCACACTGTGGCAGATACCAAACTAGGTAACTGATCATTCGGGGTTTATTGTCAGTTACTAGGTACAGTTCCCGTCTATTCTTATAAAACTCAAAATAGAAATACATCTGATGTGCTCTTCTCTGCCCAATTTTCCCCACCAATCCCCTATCCTAATATAAAAATGGCCTGCATTTTCTCTTTGTTCTAGTTCTGTCTGGGAGAGATTTCAAGATTTCCACATATAGGCCCCCTTTCAGGTGAATTTACCCCTTCTAGGTAAGCAAAAATAGAGAAGGCAATCCGATACCTTCATTTCATTAGGTGAATTTACCCCTTCAGGTGAATTTACCCCTTCTAGGTAAGCAAAAATAGAGAAGGCAATCCAACACCTTCATTTCATTATTACCTTGATTCATTTACTGAGGAATGTATCTTCAGTTGGACCAATGATGGATAAAAACAAAGAGATAGGAGTGAAGTCCGAGAGTGTGTATCTACAACATTATTCCCCTATATAACAGCTGAAGAGATGCTTGGAGAAAAGGGTAAGGAATTCAAATCTTTGGACAAGAAGAGAAGCTGAAATATAACGATAAAGAGCAGTAGGGGAATTACAAAACGGACGAGGGGACATTGCATTTATTGTACAATACCTTTATATTGAATGGGCTTTCTTTTCTAGATTCTGGTTTATGGGAAAATGGATACATCACAAATGTGATAGCCACTTGAAAGAGTGGTTTGAGAATCACTTATACACATTGGATGTAAATTTGTTGTAATTATGGAAACAAATCTTTCAAGTCTTAGATCATACAAAAATTTAGATCCTTAAGACTATTCCAAATATATTTCCAAAGTTCTAGACTGTCAGCTATGAGTTGTTTCCTTTGGAGAACTGATACTTTAACTGTGGAATTATGCAATTGATAGTTTAACTGTGGAAACCCCAGATAGAAACAGACTTTGTTTTGGCACTATCTGCAGGGTATGTGAACACCAGTTGGGTTCAACTGGTTCAGGGAAAGAAGACCAAGGGATGAGGGAGGGGGATAGTGAATGAAAAAGAATTGAGATATATTATGTGCATGCACCAGTTGCCCACAAGGAATGTCATCATCATGTACTGCAAATATGTACTAATAAGAGTAAAAACTGAAGAGAAAAGATAGTCAAATGCTTACAGAATAACTAGTATAATATATTGTGGGGTTTACAAGGTATCTGACAACATAGCCTAAAGACTGGGAAGAAAGACATGGTAGAGGTCTGTTGACAGGTCCTCGCACTGTGTGCGAAGTGGAAGAATGTCTCTTGAGGTCAGATTTAGTTCATTGCTACAGTGTAAAATTTGCATGTAAGGCAGAAGGCAAGGCAGGTCTACAGTGGTATTCGAGCCCAGATGTGTAGGGTGGTTTGTAAAAAATCACTGTTAAGAAGAAAAAAGTCTTCAATGTGAGGAAGTGACATGAAAAAAAAAATAGGAAAAAGAATAAAGATTCCGTGTTGTCAATTGCAGGCCACCTCATTAGCTGAAATATGGGTATGTTCAGAGGAGTCAGGGATCCTAAGGTGAACAAGGTCACAACAACCAAACCGCAGAAGGCCTTCTCTGATCCTGTGCTTTCTTCTCTTAAGCTGGCAGTGCTGTTGACAGTTCCTGAGTGGCGGGAAGACATGAACAGACCACAGCTTAGGAATCGTACTAATCTGTCAGCAATGCAGGCAAGGAGTTACAGTGGAGAGACATGGAAAGCAGGGAAGTCAGCCAGAAGGCTGTGGTCAGTGTCTGGGAGGTCTCTCATAAGCATTTAACCAGGACTGTGGTAGAGGTGACTGAAAGGGTTAGTGCAGGGCCCGAGGAAAGAAAGATGTCTGTTTTGATCTGGTGTGGAAAGCTGGTGGTACCCTACACAGTAACAGGGAACAGAGGGGGACACACAGCTTTTGGATTTGTCATTACATCCCAGCCTGGGATGTCAGCAATATTTCTGAGTCGAGCTGGTTGGCAGAGAGCTCAGAATGCAGATTGGGAGCTGGAGATAGAGGTCATGGTGTGAGACAGAGATTTAGGAACCACGTTATTAGGTGAATGTTGAAGCTGTGGAATTCGATGAGATCGCCCAGGAAGACAGTGCTAAGAGTAGGGAGGGCAGGGAAAAGACTTCGGGTCAAGCCTTCATTTAGCAGGCAACAAGGGAAAATACCCAGAAGAGAGTGTATGGTGTATTTTATTTTGTTTTTATATAACACTCTGGATTTTTCTCTATCAATAAATCTTTGGCCAAATGCTGTGTTTAAATGATTGTATACCTCACCTATGTACAAATACGTATGTGTTTGCCAAAAAGAGGATAATTTTATAGGATGCAATTGGTAAAAGTGGAAAGACTGTGTAAGGCCTAGTGGTAAATTTGTGGAAGAAAAGTCGGCATTGAATGTAAACACAGGAAACAGCCAAGGGTAGCAGACCACTACAATGGTCAAAGAAGCAATTGTATTAATAATAGAACCTACTGGAAGGTTTAATGGTATTTTAAAGGGCAGTGACCACTTTTTATTGTGACTTACATTCTCTCTTACAATCTCCTCCATTTGCTCGTGTATAAACACCAGGAAAATGACTAGTACACAGTAGGTGCTCTGTAAATAATTAAGTCCCATTAAGTCCAGTCCAGCCTTGAACTCACTATTTGGCCCACGCTGGCCTCAAACTCACAGAAATTCTCCTGTCTCGGCCTCTTGCATGCAGGGATTACAGGTATGTGCCACTACCCTCAGTGTATGCTTTAATTACATACCATGGACTCAGGAAGGATTGGCTAGTGTGGTCTTAAGTAGAAATTTCAGTGTGGCATAGGGTGGGAGGAGGTGAAGGAAGATGGTAGCTTCATTTACATTTGTAGCAGAGGCTACTGAGAAGAGGGGAAACACTTTTATTTCCCTTGTGAACTGGCTGTTCATTTTGCTGTAGCAGCTGCTAATGGAAAATAATAAAATCCACTTTCGTCAAGCAGTATCTGTAACACTTACAGGTTAACCCAATGCTCAAAAGAGATTGTTACAGAACACATTAGTTCGTCATCAACATCCACTTTGGTCAGGGGATTTTTACCAATGGAAATTGAATTTATGGGTCACAGTCTGTTATGATTCCTGAAAAAATAATCATCAAATGTTTGTAAGTTTGTGGAAACGTGTAGCTAATGATTATAAATGAGCACACATCTTCCCATGTATTAAAATTACAAAGGTAGCAAATTAAGTTGTGCAAAAATATGACTTCACTAATTTTAAACCTATGTTATGCCTATTAATTGTTCCAAATTTGGTCCCAGTCCATAGTAAATCCCATCGTATGATACATGCCAGAAGGTAAGGTCATTGCTTTTCTTTTTTTAAAGCACTGAACCCAGTGTGTGAGGTGAAGTCCAGAGGTATTTTTCTTCCATTTGCTACTGCTCTGTATAGGATTCTGCTTATTTTAAGATGGTCTTTTTCAAATGTGGAGTTAAACGAAGTTAGAATTTTAAACACAATATTCATAGTGGTGATTGAATGTTCTGGGAGAAAGCATGCCATCCTGCACAGAGAGGGCTTGTTTTGCTATTTGTTAACTGTAGGATGTTGGACTGGCAGCATAAATTTCCCAGGCCTCAGTTTCTTCCTATGCAATTTGAGGAA
This sequence comes from Cuniculus paca, assembly GCA_004365215.1. Classification (NCBI taxonomy): domain Eukaryota; kingdom Metazoa; phylum Chordata; class Mammalia; order Rodentia; family Cuniculidae; genus Cuniculus; species Cuniculus paca. The sequence goes on along the minus strand of RJWT010020884.1, from coordinate 12,470 downwards.
TTTGGGTTACATGTTTTCTTAGAACATTTTCTTATAATTTAAAAAATAATTCTTGTTTTCCTTTAATTATATACAAATAATATATATGTTCATGACAGAGAACTCCGAAAATAAAGATTAACAAAGAAAGAGAAAGCAAAACTCCCATTAATGTTACAACCCAGAAATGCAAAATAGTTGACATTTTGATGCATATTCTTCCAGGCTTTATATGTTGACACGTACACCTGCCTAGGTACATTTCAGTGCACGCATGCAGAATGGGATCATCTCCCACATACACAGTTTTGCTTTCTACTTTTTCTCACCTAACAATAGTGTGAGCAACTTTCTTTATAATATGATTTTTAAAAAATGAAATTCCATTGCATGAATGGGCCGTCAATTTTCCCAGTCAATTCTCCAAGAATGTATTATTTGGTGTTTCTTAATTTTTTGCGTTTTTTCACAATCTTACAATGAAAATTCACATGTCAAAATCTCTATAAATACTTCTGGGTTCTGGTCTTAAGATAAATTGACAGAAGCAGAATTGTTGGGTTGAGAAATATCCATGTTTTTATGGGTTTAATATCAATTACTAAATTCACATAAAGTTTAAATAATGGGATGTGTTTTGGTGTCTGTGGAGACTGTTACTTCAGCTAGATTCAGGAATCATGCATGTGAGTACTCTTTTATGAAAAGATGTAGCTAGGTACATTGGTACAATACACATTCATACATAAACAGTTTTGATATTGTATCATTTTACGATCATTCAGGGAGAATTATAGTGTACTTTTATATAGCCATTTTTCTGCCTTCCCATGGAATAGTGTTGCAGAAAACAAAAAACAAAAAACAAACAAACAACCAAAGCAAAGCCAGGCATGAAGGTGCATGCCCAGGGAGGGCTGAGGAAAGAGGATCACATGTTCAAGTCCAGCCTGGGCAACTTACTGAGACCCTGCCTGAAAATAAAAATAAAAATTAAAAACAAAAAAGGGCTGGGATGTAGAGGCCTGGCTTCAGTTCCTAGTACTGCAACAGCAAAAGCACTATACATTTCAGAGAAATTCAAACAGATTCTCTGAGGCCCTTTTTCACTTTAATAGTTTGATAATACTCAATTTATCTGAATGTATTTATTGAGTTTCTACTATGTGCTTAGTAGTGACGCCTTTGGCATCCAGAAATGCAATGTTAGCAGAAAAGAACTTCACACAGCAGTGGTAAACACATGTTATCACAGGTAACATGCACAGCCTGGGCCGTGAGGTTATGGTGTTGGAAGTCAGGGTGGCCTGCAGGGTAAGAACAGGAAATGAATTAGGTCTTAGATGATGTTGTGCTTGCCAAGTCCCTTTGATAGCATTTGAGAGAAAACACCTCACAGTAGTTTTGTGCATGGGGTTGCATTTATTGACTCATATAATCAGGCTGTAGGAAGGGCAAGGATAGAACAAGGGCACAACTGAAGTATGATGTCCCCCACCCCCTTCCTGTTTTCTTCTGTGGGTTGGTTTCATCCTCTCTACCTTTTTTAAGCTGATGGCTGGAACTAGGCCTGTTAACTGCTTATGCTTGAATCTTTAAAGCCTTCAGTGGAGATGGAAAGAGTCACTCCCCCACATCCAGTTTGAGAGCTCCATAGGAATCACTCTGCTTTTCCTGCTGAATGAGGGGTAGGGGGTAGACTAAGGCAGAAACCACTGCTGGCCAGCTTGTGTCAGGTGTCACCCTATAGCCAGGGGTTACAGATATTTCCTTAAGAAGAGGGAAAAGGTACTGTACAGACAAAAATAGGATAGGCGTAGGAAGGGTACATGCACAAAAAGGAGTTTAGCAGAGGGTGTGCTTGTAGGCAATGATCAAAACATACGTACTGAGTGGATCAAGAGAACAAAAGTTGATGAGTAGGCATAGGGAAGAAACTATCTTCCTTGACCATCAGAATGGTACATTAATCATTAAACTTCCATCACATCTCTCGGGTATCTACATTCACATTCTTCCGATAGGGAAGGCAGAAAAATTGAATTAAAGTCCTTTGTTACTTTGATAATATGATGCATGTGTTCACAGGTAGAAACTAGGTGGTCTAGTCTCAGATCTTATTTTGCTTAAAAATCAAAAGAAACAACAACAAAACCCATTCATCTAAAACTAAGCAAATACATTTCAGAGTAGCTGAATTTCTTTCCTTGGGTTTCTAGAATCCCGTGAAGAAGAATCTCTATTTTAGTTTGGGATCTCATCGCTTTCTGTACTATCCAGCACCTTGCATATCATTCATCTCATGGCTCCCATCCCTTTTGTCTGTCTTCCCTGCCTCCATCCTGACTCTGCATTCCAAAATCCAACATACCCTAAAAAGTCTTGAAGAGAGAGACTGTGCTTGGATATACAGGGAGAAGACAGGCTACAATCTGGTTTAATGGGTGGGTTAGAAAAAAGCTACAAAAATTCATACAGTGTTTAGTTGTGACCTACTTTCTTTTCAGAAGAGCTGTGATTCTGACTCAAATCGCTTTCTGAAACCCACTCTTCATTCTACCTAGAGAGAACAGTGGCAAAGATTGAAGTTCTTTCTTTGTCTAGCCCAGGTTGTGTCTTCTTGGTCTCTATCCCAAAACCGATACAAATCTTTACTACTTCATCAAATACCGAATGTTACATGGTGAGATTCTGCTTTCCTTATTATTTTTTGTATTTGACAAGTTAGTGCTGTCACATACAGGAGACAGGATGTGACATGCAAGTACACGTGCTGTGCCCTCCTCAGCCTGGAGAACCCTTTCTTTGCTTATTCTTTGGTGTATACCTATTCATCCCTCAAAGCACGGCTGATAGGTTTTTTCCTCTGTGATATCTTCTCACGAACTTCATAGGATTCTGTGAACATATCTTTGGTGTCTACTTACCACAGTCTGTTATAATGATTGTTTCCTACTTGTCAACCCCAGAGACTTTTGAGCTTCCCTGGATTAGGGGCTATATTAGTCACTTTCCCATTTCTGGGGAAACAAAACAAAACGCGCGCACGCGCACACACACACACACACACACACACACACACACACACACGCAAAAACCACCAGGCACCTGCAATTGAAAAGAGGAGAGCTTTATTTGACTATTGGTTTTTAGGGGATTTAGCGCATGATTATTTGGCATCAAGGCAAAAATGTCATGGTGGAAGAATGCTACTCAATCCATGGCAACCTGAAAGCAGACAGACAGTGGAGGAGCCAGGGACAAGAATAGACCTTCCAGGTGATACCCCCAGTGACCCAGGCCTTCACTCCTAATAGCATATGAACGACTGAACTCATCAGCATGGATGAATATAGCATCCCAAGATCCAATCACCTTCCAAACACATGAGACTTTTGGGGGAAATTTTAGATTTAAACCACACAGAGGCCATACCTTGTTCATCCATGCATCCCCTTCCATAGCTCATATGGCTTCTGTCACTTAGGTTTGTGCTCGGTAAACACTTATTTTTGAAAGAATAAGAACCAAATGACTTGGATATTGCTGTATGTAGCAGAGGCCTGAGCTGCAGAGAGGATGCTTGGTAGCACCAGCTGGCTGATTGATCTCAGCGCAGGAGGGAGGTGCTGCAAGTCCTTGAGCGGGGATGACATGTTGAAGTTCAGGTTTCAAGACAATGGATGTGGCAGTAAGATGTGTTATTTGACACTTGCAGGCCTTGGAATAATTGCTGGTGTTTTGACGCTCTTGTGTAGCTTTGGGGAAATAAATGGGACTGATGGGAAAGAAAGCCTTTTGGGACAGTCTCAGAAATAACTAGTGCTGAGTCAGCAAAACAAAGCTTCTGAATCCATCCAAGTGTGCTGCTTTGCTCCCCAGTGCATGAGGACTTAACTTACCATTCAAGAATGAAATGTTCTCCAGTCTGTAGGGTTCATCTCTGCAACCTCCAAAGTTGGATTGTTAGTGTCTGATTCCTCCCAGCGCAAGCCTCCCAGTCTCTGTCTTGTCATTCTCTTCAGTTCTGTGCATAAGACAGAGTTTAAAGATATTCAACAAAGAAAACTAGGGTCGGTGCTGCTAAAGTGCGTGAGGCCATACAGCTCTAAAAGCAAGTCTCACATCTTAGAAACACATTTCAGGAGGATTGGGTAAAAGGGGGACCCTGAGGGAACAATGAGGTTAGAATTATGTAGGACTGTGTTGTCACTTGACATATGTTCAACGACACCAAGCCACTGAAATCATTAGGGTTAGGAATTTTTGCTTGACAACGTATGGAAAAGATACTTTTGTTCAAGGACATATAGAATAAACTTCCTCTTGGGTAGGAATTTGAAGTAGAACTGGTTTAATATAAGTTGCCTTACTTTACATGATTTTGGGCTGGCCTTTCTGGTGCTTTCTGGTAGCTTGAGGTGCAGTTAGCCCAACCTAGCAATCTGGGATGTGTTGTGTTAAGCCAAGAAGGACACATTAAGAGTTAGTTGAAAAAAGAAAAATGGAAAGAATTCTTCATGTTTAAGGGTTTTTCATGTAACCATGTTACTTTAATGTAAGTCTTTAACGGAATTAACATTAGCAGAGATATTTTATCTCAAACTACAAGTTTCCATTTATTTCTAATTATATATTTTGTATCATCATGAACATCAGTGTTCCCCATTTTTGGATCTCAGGTTGATGTTGCTATCACTCTCTCTGCTTCGCTCTCCTCATTTCTGCTGTTCATCGTGAGTTTTTATCAGTAGGTAGCATGCTGTTTCAGCTTGGAAAACAGATAACATTGATTAAAGTTTCATCCTGAAAAAGACAAGTAAGCAGTTTGATTCATAGATTTATGTGGATTTAATGCTTGAAAATGATGTACAATGATCCCCAATGTGCAAAGTTAACTAGAAAAACGATTGAGTTCAGGTTTTTCTTCTAGTATTTGGTTATTCTTTCTTGCCTTTTGGGTTGCTCATTGCCCCCAGACCCTTACTCTGTAGGTTGGTCGCGACTATTTTAATAGGAGCAGCTACATTTTGAGAGATTTAGGGTTTTAGATTTAGACAGGTGTGAGTTTTAATAAGTTTTAATTCATGGCTGTTCTGTGAGATAGTAACTTTCCTGAGTCTTACTTTCCTCATACATCCACAGACAGAAATATTTAAGTGCTATTTTGGAATTAAAAAAAATAACATTTAACATTTAATAACATTAAAGAGCAGTACCCAGAACATAGTAATGCTAAATAAATAATGATAATTACTTTGGTACTCACATTCTTGCAATAATATGATATTTTTATGGTTTACATACCTGAGACCTAGAGTGTCCAGGTTCATGGTTTGAAGTGAAAATTAGTGAACTCTATAATGTCAGTAAAAGTAGAAAGTCTAGTAGTCTGACACATTTCCTCCAGTGATTCAACACCTTCCCTGTTATGTAGCCAGATAGTTTTTGGGCTCACTGGTTTCTCTGGGACAGCGTAGTGCCACTTCCCTCTGTCACAATGTACTTGCCGGGTGGTTGTGGATGTTGGTTGAAGCTGGTGTGGATAAGTTGAGTGTGGAGACAGTGAATGAAGTGTCAGATTCGTAAGGTAGCAGAGCCTGCGTAGATGGTGCTGCCTCGTACCAGTGATAGTAATTTGTTGGGAGTGGAAGGAAAGTGGACTAGTAGTTCTTCGGTTTTCTTAGCACTTCTCGTACAAAAGAAAAGACCAACCAACCAAATAAACAAACCCAATTTCTCTCCTCAGTAAGTACACAATAAATTGTTGTAGTACTTTGTTGTTTGTGCAAAGGCAAATGGCCGTTGTACATTGCTGGGGGCCATGGAAGGTGCCCATAATCACCCAGGGGAGCATACTTTGGTCTAGCAGAGTTGAGAATTCATTTCTGGAAAGAGACTGTGGAGTTTTAAAGCAACATAAATAGGAAGTAGCAGCCCCTTTCCTGGCATGATCAAAGGTCGGGATTCAATAGCAAAATAACCTGGCAAGCCTGTGACTCCATCCCTGTTTTGCTGGCCAAGTGTGTGTGATTGAGAAAGCATTAGTGCCTCCCTTGGCAGGATTAAGGGTCTGGGGTCCAAGTCTTGAAGTCGTGGTTTGTGTGATATGGTGAGTTTATGACATGAGTCACCACCACAGTGCTCATGGGGAGCATCTGTCCCTCCCTTGCTGTAACTGGCGGGGGCGAGGCTGGTGTCCAAGCCTTGCAGTTGACTGGAATCAGCTGCCTTGAGTACTTAGCAGGGGGCCTGCTTCCCTTTTTGAAGCCAGCCTACAGGGACTGACCACGGACTGGGTAACCCCTGCTGCTCACGTCTCATTTTAAATATTGACTGTTTGTTGACATTAAAGGTCTAAACTAAAACTAAGTTGCTACTATTTGGTTAGCTGTTAGCTATAAAATTTGCTTATTTTTTTTCTTTTTCATGTAAGAAAAACATAGTTTAGGTCTGTAGGCGTTTACTTGGCATCCTAATCTTGTTTCCTGATTTGGACCTTGGGTAGTAGTACCTTGGGACCAGCTAATTAGTCTGACCTTAATCCATAACACCTTTGATAAACATATGGGCAGACAAGTCCCCAGTTGTTTGTTCATTCATAAAATCTATACTTACTCAAGATCTGAAGATGACATGGAACAAATTTATGGACAAACACTACTTGAGGAATTAATAATCTGCTCAGAGAGAAAGGAGGGTGAGTCTGCAACTCTGACCAATGTAATAAATATTGTGACAGAGAGGTGGCAAAGCTCTCTTGAAACACAGAACTGGGAGCAATTAACTTGGCTCTCACTAGTTAGGGAAAGTTTGCCAGTGGATATGCTATTCAAGTGAGATCTTGCAGCGCGAGTGAGTCTCCTGATACGGGAGAGGTAGGAGAACTCTTCTGGCAGAGAGCCTGACCCGAGCCAGGCATGGAAATGGAAGGAGCCTGGTTTGTTCAGGGAGAGGCTAAGACCTGGGGGGTTGGATCTAGGATTGAGGCTGGTGGGAGCGGTATGTGAAGAAGGCACAGCAAGAGTCCGTCTGTGACTGGGAACGTGGGGGTGGAGGGAATCCGTAGGGTGAGGAGAATTTTTAGGGACAGTGGGACAGCATGTCCAACTTCAGGATACACTTCCTGTTTTTCTAAGACAGGATTTCCCAAAGTACGACTCATAGAGCACGAGCCCCTGGGCTATTTCTAGACTAAGAGATTTGCCGACGAACAAGTACGAGCAACATTGTACTATATATATTCACAGACACACAGTAATAGTGTGAAACTCTGGCAAATCATGGAGGAAAGAAACCTGTTCACACTGCTTAACCTAGTAGTCTTCTGACTTGTTTGATCATATGGGATTTTGCTTTGTGATGTGCTTATTAATATGTAAGGGAATTAGCGTCCTATATTACACACTGCGGAAATGTGCTAGAAATATGTAAACTCAGAAATAGCCTATAACAGGACAAAATATGGATCAAACATATATTCTGCTAGCCAAGGACCCCAAAGGTCTGAGAAACTCTGGGCTGGTGATTGGTGAGGGCATCAGAGAGATATCCACCTAAAAGAAATAGAAGAAGGTTTTTAGCATTGAGGGCAATATGGGGTTCTCTGACCCAGAAGTGGCTTTTAAGAGGGTGCACCCAGCCACTGGGACCCAAGACAGTGATAGCAGCAACTGATACCTTAGCTAAGAGTGGACTAACTACTAAAGAAGTCTAGCTTGGGAAAAATGTACATGAGGTATCTGAAGTTCTTATGATGTTCTTGGGTCAGGGATAGACTCTCAAACATGTCCAACTCTGCAGTATGGGGACAGGTTGAGGGGGTAGTGGAGGGTGAAGGGCATTTCATTCTCATTTTCTGTGTAGGAAGGCTGTGTGTCCATTGTCCTCAGGAAACATCACCGTCCTTAATATGACCATAAGGAAGTTTAGGTCCCTGCAGCTTGCTCCAGCGTCTTATTCAAAGCCTTCTCTTTGTGTTCCACAAGTCCTTGCCACCCATCAGCACATCACACCCTCTCTAGTGCTCGTTACCACTTGCTGAATGCTTATAATGCATTTGGTCCTGTGCTAAACACTTGATGCAAATGACTTAGTCTGTTGTTTGTTGTGATCCTATAAAATAGACCTGTCACTTAGGAATACATTTGAGGGTATACAGTAGAATAACTTGCTAACAGTGGCTTCAAGAGATATGAATAATTTCTCCACATAAAAAAAAATTCCAGAGGGAGGCATTGGTCAAATTCTGTCTCAATAATGTCACTGAAGGCCCCACCTGTAACTCCACTCCATTTTTCTTAGCCTCTCTGTGATTGCATGTTTTAGCTTCATGGTTGCAAAGTGGGTGCTGTAACTCTGAGCATAATGTTGATGTTTACTTTTAGTATATGTGAGCCACTTTATCTAGACAGCCAAGTGCTCCCAGAAGCCCTCCACTGTTCCTATTTTTGTCTCATTGCAAGAACTGTGACCCATGATCTTTTACAATTGGAGAAAGTTTGGGAAATTGAGGGTTTAGCTCCTAGTCTTCAAAGTTGGGAAAAGCAAGGTTTAAGTGCATTGGAAATGAGTGTTGGGTTAACCAACCTAGAGGATCTACCCTGATAGGCATTGTTATCCCCACATTAGGTGACAAAGTAGCTTAGGAATCCAAGTGAAATCACTTGAGTTCTCATAGCTACCAAGTGTCAGAGAGAATTCTGAGCAGACTCAGTCTGACTTTTCAGCCAACACAGATTTCATTATTTCAGAGCATTCTCAAATTCTCCAAATTCTGTCCAGTTCAACCTGTGTTATGCTTACTGAATGTCTCCTATAACAAAGGTACTGTCTTGAGGTCACAAATGGTTATAGAGATGAACAAAACATTGTTCCTGCTTTCAAGCAATGAATCACCCTGTTGGAAAGAGAGAGGCATACACACATATATCAGCAATTTGAGGTAGAGTTTAATGGTCAACATTGCTGGACAAAAAAATTAAGTTGTGGGTATACTGGAGAGAAGCAGAAATTTTGCCTGAGGAATTTTGAGAAGGTAATCTGGAGAGGAATCGATTTATTTGGGTCACCCATATGTAGATTTTTAAAATAAATATTAAAATGTCTTGTTTTATTAAACCTGAATTAAGTTTATCATATTACGTTCTGGGTCATCTCAGGCATAGTTTATGTCTGAAATTAATGTAGAGGTGTAATCTTTGAAAGTAAATCAACTGACCATATTTTCTTATCCTAATATCTCATAAAAGTCATAATCGTGTCCTTTAAACCAAAACTACATCTAGTCTATCAAATTAAAATTCATGAAGTAAAACATTCCAAAACAGTAATAAACACAAGGCAATTTAAAATAAGCACAACTCATTATACGTTTTTCACAACAAGTTAAAATGTCAGGTTCTATTCCGTAAAGAAAAGTCTTTATATCCTAATTGCACAGGAATAAAATGACAGAGGAACCATTTTTTTTATCCTGACACAAAAAGTAATGTAATATACTGTTCTTGTAGTGGGAAAAATTAGTCATAATGAACTCAAATGGAAATGAAGTGAGAATACTTTTAATTATTGACTTTAGCAAAAAAAAATGTTAAAAGGGCAAAGGGTATGATTAGAATGTTCACAGAAGAGGAAAAAAAACAAATGGCTAGAAGCATGTAAAATTGAAAGGAATAGAGAAATGACAAAGAAAACACCATTTTCTTTTTGTTTGTTAAATTAGCAATTAATTATAAAAGTTTAAATCTCCTAGAAAAAATTTGGTGAGATGGAAATTTCATAGGCCTGTTGGAAGACTGTGAGATAATCTTTCTGAGAAACAAATTATTTGTCAAGAAACTAAAAATGTTTAGCTATTTAACCCAGTAATTCCACATGTGGATATTCCCCTAAGGAAATGTGAGCAAATATACATACATAAATATATTTATTACAGAATTAATAATATATTTATTACATAAATATATTTATTTTAGAATTAATGGAGAGTTTTTTTATACTAGGGAGACAATATGATATTTATAAATGTGAGTTTGACTTATTTCACTTATGAGTATGGTCTAAAGTTGCTTCCATTTACCTATGAAAGACTCAAGATTATCCTTTTTTGTAGCTGAGTAATATTCCATTGTGTAATGTATATATACGTATGCAAGATAGATAACTATTCTACTAATCTCTGTTAGTTCGTCATAAAGAACAGTTTGTGCTGTCATTGTTTGATTGTTTGATCATTTTTTGTGCCTAGATCCTGTAACCTGAACAACTACTTCTAAGATAACAATATGCAATATATTAACTAGTGTTAATTTCCTACTATTTTTTTGAAATTCTGTGTCATTTCTATTCTTTTTTCTGTTTCACTTTTTAAGATAAAATAAATAATAATATGGAAATTTAAACACCCAATAAAAAGACATTAGTTAAAGACATTATAGTACATCTATATGATGCAATGATGTAGTCATTATAAAAAAAAATCATGAAACCCTAACGATGGGGGAAATTCTAATATAATCGATATGCAAATAGCACAATTGTAACTATAAAAATTTATAGGAAAAGTTTGGAGGGAAATGCCATAACCTAGTATTTTTTGCTGGACTGTGATATTTGGGAAATGTTCTATTTATGTATTTTTATACCTTCTAAGTTTTCAACATTGAGTATGTATGATATTTGCAATGAGAACAGAAGAATGGCCAGAATCATTGGCCCCTGAATCCAGCAGGCAAGACTGCTGCTCTGTATCTCATCTCCCAGAGACACCAGCCTTGAAACTGAGCCCGCGTGATAGAAGGCAATTGTGGGCTTGATGGTGTCTCTGAAAGACAGTTTCTCAGGGAGAGAGAGAAAGGCTGCTTCAGTTTATCTCAGTCGTTTGCCAGCACAGGGTTGTGGAAGAAAACCTAAAAGAATTGCAGTGTTTGAAAGGAAAGCAGAGCAGTGTTCCAAAGGGAAGCAGTTCCTCTGTGGCAGCCGTCGCTGAGATTCTCGTGTTCGACTGTGGGCAGGATGCAGGCTGTCCTCATGCTGGCCTTGCATGGAGCAGGGGTGTTGGTTGGGTGCTCAGATTACAAATGTGCCCTTAGGCCTCCGTGCTGTCTGGGAAGACAACCCCGTGGTGTCGGCACCCCTGTCTGCATCTTTTGTGACAGCCAGGGCACCCACCAGCTGACTGGCTCCAGGGCGGATATGTGCAGCTGTGACCAGGGAGGCTCATGATAGTCTGGGAGCTTTTGCAGGACACCAAACTACTCAAGGCAGAATTGACCTCCCTAGTCAAGTGTCCGATTTTAATGCTTCTCTAATAAACTTTGTTTGACAGACCTGGTTTTTATTCCATATATTGAATCCATCCATAATAATGGTCACTTAGCAGCTTTGCCAGGCCATTCACCTAGAATATCTCATTTTATGGAATCTTTGCTACTATTCTTTGAGGCTGGTATTGTTAACTCACCCAGTTCAAACTAAAGTCTCTAATTTAAAAGCCCATCATGCCTGGGATCAGTATGCTAATGTTTTCTGAAGTTTAGTTGTTTTCATATCAACCTATTTTTCCAAGGCAGTGCACCTTACATACTCTATTCAGTTGATATTTTTCTTTATGTCAATTTATTTTTTCCAATTAAATAAGTCATCATTATCCTATGCCAAAATGGGCACGGAATCATAGGCTTAATGGGCTCCTTATATTTTTTTCTGATGTGCACATTAAAAAACACATTATTAAAAAAAATGTGGTCCCTGCACTTTCTAAAAACTTGCCACACTAGAAAATGAGAATCACATTTTGGTGAGTATGTTACACTGCTTGCTTCATGTTGGACTCAAAGGGTCTCTTTGACCATGTTGTCTTTTGGGAGGAAAGTGTCATGGCGATTCCTGCAGTAGGCAAGAATTTCCCTATAGTCTTTATTTATTTAAAAAATCAGTAATCTACGGATACTATGTCCTGTCCAATGCTGAGATTCTTCTCTGATTCCACACCCTCCATAAAGAGCAGAGATTTTAGGGGATCATTGTTTCTGGGTTATCTTACTATTATGTCAATGACTTCTGTAGAGAATTCATGTATTTTCATTTTTCTGCAGCATCTTTCTTACAGTGGCAGGGCCAACAGGCTATTAATCAGTTGTTATGCACTAGTGGTCTTGTCTTTCTGCCTTTGGTAAAATCTGACTGGCTTTAATTTCTTTTTCTCCTCTTCCTCCTTCTTCTTTTTCTTCTTAGGGTTATTTAAGACAGATTCTCACTATGTAGTCCAGGCTGGTTTTGTGGCACCGGGAATTGAACTCACAACCTTGCACTTGCCAGGCAGGCGCTTAGACCGCTGAGCTAGATCCCCAGCCCTCCAGGCTGGTTTTGAACTCACTGAAATCCTCCTGCCTCAGACTCCTGAATGCTAGAATTATGGGTGTGCACAACCATGCCCAGTTATAATTACTTCTTTTTTGACTTATGTATCCTAAGGCAAGTGGTTTCTC
>RJWT010020883.1:0-17799 GCA_004365215.1 Cuniculus paca | reverse complement strand
GAAGGAGGCGGCCCTAAGGTGGGGGCTTCATCTCAACCTAGGCTGGGGGGGAGGGGGCTTTCCTCTCTCTTTTTTTGTAACATGTTAGGAGTTAATGTTGCAAAGAGTAGTTTACATCTTCACTTTCTGAAGACACTTGAATTTAGGACCGATGTATCCTGTGACAAGCATGCCAAGAGTGGCCGGGCCATCAGGGCTAGCCACTTCACACCGCCCCCTTCCCGCGGGCAGTCTAAGACCCAAGACGCGCGCCGGCCCTCACAGCCCTGTGCGCCCTCTCCCTTCCCAGTCCCGGCCGGCCGAGCCCGTGCCGAGCCCGCGCGGCCCATGGTGTCACACCCGAGGGCTGGGCTCGTGCTCACACGGGGCAGGTTGTCCGCACTCTCCTGAGCCCAGGAGCGGATGCACTAGCACTAGAGAAAGCCTCCGGACCCCTGCGACCCGGGTAGAGGTGCCGAGCCCCTGTCAAAGTTGTTCAATGTTTCTGTTTTGTTCCACTGTGGGCCCCCCCCTTCCCTGATGATTGATTCACAAAGATGTAAGCTGCTCAGAAGGTCCTAGAAATGGGGAGGAGAAGAGGGGTGAGAAGAGGGGTAGTTAGGGTGGGTGAGTCTTTTTGCCAAAAGCTTGAGTGGTCTGGATTACCTGGCGCCCTCCTGAATGGGAACCCCTAAGTACCTCTCGTGTGGAAGGGGCCCTAGACTCTCCCCACCCCCGCCCTCTTCCTCCTTCAGCTGTGTTGCTGGCAGAGGCAGAGAAGACGAGAACTTACAGCCCGTTTCTCACTGGAGAGGAAAACTTGTCATACGGCTTTGCGGACGGAGAAGGTTCCACCTCACGCTCGTAGTACATTATCTTTACCATGTGCTAGGATATCACACTTCAAAGGACAAAACATGTAAAATACTTGAATGAGCTTGTATTATAACATTAATATTATTGAGAGTATCTGCTTCCCAGGCTGAAGTGATTCATTCATTATTCTAGTCCTGCTTTAGTCCTTTGTAATTTGTGGTAATTATGCTTTTCTTTTTAATACAAAAAAAATGTATAAAAATAAAAATATGAAAAGGCAAAATACTGGCTGGTCTTCCTTGGCTTTGGGCCCTTCTGCTGGGTAGGAGAGATGGACCTGGTTGGGGTCCTGAGCCAGGGGACCCTCCTCCTCTGTGTGTGCCCGTGGGATCCTAGCCCAGCTCCACCTTCACACTCCGCACGCTCACTCCGCGCTCACGACCGCGTGCTTGCCAGGCAGGCGCTGTGCCACTGAGCTGGCCCCCAGCCCTCCACAGTGATCTGGAGGTCTTTACCAGCCTTGGATTAATGTTCACCTTTTGTGTCTTAAGTGAAACCTGGGAACCATAGCTAGTGCCACAGAAGCGAGTTTCGCTCCCAGCAGGCGGAGTTCTGGGGTTTTGGCTGTGGGCTTAGCTGGCGTTGTAACAGCCGGGAAGACAGAAGTGGGTGTGATTCCTCTCTAGACACTGCTCGGCAGGAGTGTGGAGTAAGTTGCGTGGTGTGGTCTTAATGCATCCCGGTCAGCCACCGAACCTGAGACGCAACACGGGCCGGGTGGGACACGCATGCGGTTACCCTGCAAACGAGGCTTGGCCTTCCTGGTTCATCTGATGGCTGCGCTCTCACCGCTGGCTCTTCCTATCAAGCGGTTTCCTAAGAGTTCTTCCGTCACCGTCCTTCAGGTGGGTAGGTACTTCAGTGCTGCGAGTGGCTGCCATAGGCCAGGGGAAGAGTTCGGGAGTAGTGTCCAGGGCTTTCGCAGATTTATTGGTACTTTGGGGATAAGATGAATTCAACTTCAACGCATTCCTGTTAGGGATGGTTATGGAAGAGGCTGCTGACTACTTGCACTGCCTTAGCATTTAGTGTCATGATGAGAGTCAGAATAAGTCCTGCAGTGAACAGAAAAAAACTAATACAGCTGGGGATAGAGCTCAGTGGCACAGCACCTGCCTGGCAAGCATGAGGTCAGGAGTTTGATTCCTGGTACCAAAAGAAAAAAAAAAAAAACTACAGTAAAACCTGCGTTTTGAGTAACTTGTTCTGCAAGCATTCCATAGGACTAGCAGAGATTTCTAGAAAGTTTTAACCTGGTAAACTAGCAGTGTCTTGCAGTACAAGGAGGCTGATGCCAGGCATTACATGATCACAACTGAGTCAGTGATCCTCCTCCTGTACCCCTTCCTCTGTCTTTCTGTCTCTGTCTCTGTCTCTGTCTCTCTCTAGCTGTGGGATTGTGGGTGATCGTCTCCCAACAGCAAGAGGTTATAGAGATCTCATCTGCAGAGGAGGAGGAGGAAAAAGCAGGAGGAACCCCTCATATCAAATGAGATTAGGGGATGTGGAAAACTGAAATTTTGTAGACCACCACCAGAATAAACTGCAGTAGGGGCCAGGGATCTAGCTCAGCGGCCTAAGCACCTGCCTGGCAAGCACAAGGTTGTGAGTTCAATCCCAGATGCTGCAAAAAAATAAAAACAAACTCCAATAGTCTAATACGCAGTGTCATGTTTCTTTAAAACCCTCAATGGAGACAAAAGTGTCATTGGATAGGTTCCTTGTTAAGGTTGCAGGAAAAGAAA
This sequence comes from Cuniculus paca, assembly GCA_004365215.1. NCBI lineage: Eukaryota > Metazoa > Chordata > Mammalia > Rodentia > Cuniculidae > Cuniculus > Cuniculus paca. The sequence goes on along the minus strand of RJWT010020883.1, from coordinate 15,199 downwards.
GATTCCACTGAGTGAATCGATAGCAGTGATTCCATTAGTGATCGTGAAAATCGTCACTCAATAACCCTCCACTTGTCTCCCTCACACCAGCCACAAAGGTGTTCGAAGGTAAGTGCAGGTTAATTTTCTTTATACTTTGTCTTTTATTATTTTGTATTATGATATAATCATCTTTATATGAATATTGGTAAGTTGAGGAATGAATGATCTTGACTTTCCATTAATTCTTATGGGGAAAATCACTTATGGGGAAATCACTTTGATATACAAGTGCTTTAGATTACAAGTTCCCAGAAGGAATTATGCTTACAAAAGGTTTTACTGTGTGTACTAAAACAAATGGTGGTTGGTTTATTCTGGTTGGGATTTAGGGCCATTCTGTTTGATGCAGAAAAGACAGGGCTAAGTGCCTCTTTTAAGGACCAACCACCTGCCTGCCAAAAGGAACAAGAGTCTCTTGTCCCTCCAGATTCCTTACAGTAGGTCAAAATCTGAAGACCCAAAAGAGGAAAAATGCACGGCTCTTTCTCCTACCTCTTTATGTACTTTTTTTTTTTTTTTTTTTTTTGTCTTTTTGAGACAGGGTCTTACTATGCCGTTCAGGCTGGCCTTGAGCTCACTTTATAGCCAAGGCTGGCCACGAACTCACAGCATTCATCCTGCCTCAGCCTCCTGAGTGCTGGGATTACAGGTGTGCACCACTGCCCTCAGCACCTTTCTTAAATACACAGAAGTCTGACATTTTTTCCAGATGTTTATTGGAAGGAACAGATGCCTTCAGGCCAGCAGCAGGGAGAATGTGGAGTTTTCATGGACTTCCTCCCACGAGCACGAGCTGTCCTAGGCAGGGATCAGAGTCTACCAAAGTCAGAGGAGGGAGGGCAGGGCAGTGGAAGGCCAGCGAGGATGCTGCCCACTGACTTGGAGTTGGCTCACTCCAGAAGGCTTCTGAGGACCGGGTACTGATAGGAGGAAGTCTTTTCTGACTGTTCTGCACAGAAGAGCGGTGGCAAACCTAAGGCTCGTGCCACAGCAGGCTATTTGTATCACTGAAAGGTCTAAAAGGTTTGCCCTGCTACAAAGTGAGCTCAAGGCCAGTCTGAACGGCATAGTGAGACCCTGTCTCAAAAAGACAAGGGCTGGGGATCTAGCTCACTGGCCTAAGCGCCTGCCTGGCAAGCGTGAGCTCATGAGTTCAATCCCCAGTGCTACAAAAAAACAAACAAAAAAAAGAAACGAGATGTTGAACTCTGTTGCCCAGGCTGACCCCAAATAGAGCTCGAGCAATCCTCCTTCCTGAACCTTCTGAGTACCTGCGATTACAGATTTCTGACAAAGTATAAAACCACAATAAGCTTCCTGGCTATGGCTGCTTACCAAGGGCTTTGTTTTAAATAGGGGTATCAATAAGATTTCATTTGAGCTGGGCTTGGTGGCACATGCCTGTAATCCTATCACCAGGAGGCTGAGGCAGGAGGCTCACCATGAGTTCCAGGCCAGCCTGGGCTACAAAGTGAGTTCAAGGGCAACTGGACCTACATAATGTCACCCTGTCGAATAAAAATCCTCCTCCACCAAAAAAAGTTCAGTTGAAAAAGGTGTCAGTACTGCTAAACTCATCCTGAATAAATGGTGTTGGGACAGCTGATTAACCACTTGAGAGAAAAGGGTTTAACCCATTGGCCATGTGTTTTGCGAGCCTCCCTGGTAACAGTTCTAATCCTGGGGAAGGTTCCTGTGGTTTTTTTGTTTGTGTGCAGGGGCAGAGTTGAAGTGGGGCCTTTGTCTCTGACTGGGATCTGGGTTAGTGAGAACTAAGACCTGTAATTATTGGCCAAGGCACCCTGGCTCTGGCCAGAGGAAGGGGTAAGAAAAGCTCTTGGGGGCAAAGAAGCAAAGCGATACTTTGGTCCCCCAGTCTGGGACAGAAGGCGCTCTCCCAGAAGCCCGAGGACCCCCTGGGGCCACTGCCACCTCTTTCCTCTGTCCTGCCTCGGCCACGGGAGTCCCCAGCGGAGGATGGGGGACTGGGCAGGTGCCCACTCAGTGGTTTCTACCCCTCTGGTGAACCTGCAGCCTTGGCAGCTTTCTTTACTCTCACGCCCATTTCTGCGCCCAGCAGTAGTCGGGGAGAAGCCCAGGTGCCACCCTTTTCCCAGAAGCTGGCCTTCTGTCTGCCCTAACGGTGCCAGCGGGAGTGGGGGGTTAAAGAGGGCAAACTGTTCGGGCACTCATGAGGCTCTTGGGACAGCCAGGATGCACAAGAGCCCCCTCACTCCGTCTTCTTTGGGGAGTCGGGGATGCTCTCGGAGAGTGGGGTGAAGCCCAGCAGGATGACGTGTCTCTCGTAGGCCTTGGTTTGCTTGAACATGGCATCAGTCCCATGGAGGTGGTCCAGCACCCCCAGCACTCCGTAGCACTGGTTGAACCTGGAGGAGAAGAGAGCACTGCATTGCTGGTGCTGGAGGCCCATAGCTAGGTCTCCATTTCCTCTGTTCCTGCCTCATTCTCCAGCCTCCTACCCCACACCTGTCTCCTGACCACCTATACCAGGATGACCTGGGGAATTCTTAGAAATGCACCTTCCTAGGGCCACGCCAGCCCTGCGAAGTCCGGAGTCTTCCTTTGGAAAGCTCGCTGTGTGATACGGTGCGTGCATGTTTGAGAACCCTGGCGGCGGCGTTTGTGCAAGGATGGTTCAGGGACCATCTCATCAGAAGCCCTTATAACTTGTGAGAGGGCAGCTTTCCAGGGCCTGCAGTGGCGGCTACTTTGATCCAACATACTGGGAGTGTTAATGCAAGAGCCTGCATCTTAAATAAGCATTCTAGGTGACTGGTAGAGAATTTCAAGGAGCATGCCTGAAAAAGCCTGGAGGATTCACAGAGCACAGCTGCCCTAGAACTGCATGGCAGATGTTCGTGCACAGAGGCGTTTTTCTGAAGAGAGCATCCACTGTTTACAGCAGATGCTCAGAGAGGCCAGGATCCAGATGAAGCTCAAGAACCCCACTTGCTTGAGCACCCAATGCCAGAATAAAGGGAAAGATCAAAGCGGCCCCAGGAGGGCCGCCACTGTCTCCACCTGTGGACACCTTCCTCCAGCTGGCCCCCACTCTCAGACAGACACCAGAGTCTGCTGTCAGCAGCGTGAAGCAAGCGGAGCATGGGGCATCACGCAGGCCCCACTGCAGGGAGCAAAGCCTTACTTGAGATGGTGGTAGTCGTGGAATTCGGGTGAGGGCAGGAAGGGCAGGTGGTAGCCACAGTGGGAGATGGAGGTGATGAGCAGAGCCAAGGAGAACCACGCAGTGATGGAGGACAAATGGGAGCCCATTAACAAGGGACCCACTGTCACCGGCAGCATGTTGGAGGCCTGCAAGAGGAAGACAGATTAAAGGCGGCACTGCAGGAGAGAGGGGACCCAGGGAGGTGTCCATTCTGCCCAGCGCTCCCGCAGGAAGACTTGCTTGACTCAGATCTGAAGTTTGGAGTAGTTGCAGGACCTTGATTTGCTGGAGGCGTCCACTTTTGTAACTTGGGGCAAGTTATTAACTGAGCCCCCATTTCCTTATTAGCATAAACAGGACCAATGAGGTCACTGGGAGACAGCTGTACTCACCACGTGCTCTATAGGGTGGGCATAGAGAGAGATCACACCGATGGGCGCTGTCCATTCGTGGTGTTTCTTGTGAATTTTCTTATAGAATGCTGGGTGATGAAGGAGCCTGGAAAAAAACAGTGATCTGCCGCTTCCCTGTCTCTCCTCCCCGGCCAGACCATGACAAATGGCAGGCTGGACCAGGGGCTGCCTCTGCGGAGCAAAGCCGGAAACACCCCTTGGGCTTGTATGTCGGGGGCAGGTTACTGTGCCTCTCTACTCCAACTGTTCCAACTGGGACATGGGGGCGATTGCCAAACTGGGTTAATTCCGATCCCAACACAAGGGGAGCTGCCCCTTCTTTTCTGAACATTGTCTCCAGTTCTGCTACAGCACAAATAGCTGTCTCCCTGTTAACCATTTAATGGGAGACTGGAGGCCAGAGGGTGTCGGTCTTCTACCTGCAGGTCAGAGGCCTCGTTTTCCTTGCTGACCAGTGGGCTGCAGGGAGAGTAGCCAGCTGTGCGCAGGCAGGGCCCTGCTCACCGGTGTGAATAGTAGAAGAGGACTTCCTCAATCAGGGTAAAAATGGCCAGCTCCAGCAGGAACCAGTGGAAGGCAGGCAGCTCTCGGCGGCAGGGGTCTCCCCACCACTTGAGGAAGGGATAGAGGAAGACCACCATGGGGAGTGAGATCACGTACTGGTTGAAGAGAACTGTGCGGATGGCCTGGTGCAGTTTCGCGGGGTCCACCTGGCCGAGGGAAGAGAAGGAGACAAGAGTGGGCGGGAGCCCCTCGCTAGGGTTGGATCTGAGGTACAGGAGCGGCCGGCAGCTTCTGCGTCAGCCCTGGGGCTGGAACACACGAACGAGTAACGCCCCGGCAGCCTGTCTCCACCGATCCCGTCTTCTCCTGTGTCTGCGGGCTCGCCGCTGTCCTCTCACTCCTCCAGCGAGGCCCCACGTATTCCTAGTAAGTAACTGAGGAAGCCTCGGGGCACTCGGGCAAGGCTGTCCACTCCCAGGCTCACATCCCAGCTCAGCCCTTCAGCCTCCCGACTGGGCCCAGGGCACAGGGCGCGGCAAGCCAGGGCGCAGCTGTCAGGACAGGGGCCTGCCCAGGGTCTGCTCTGCACAGCCGGCCCCGGGCGGCAGTACTTCTCCAGCCTCTGAATTCGCTCCGGTCCTTGACTTCCATCCCATCGCCAGGCCAGGTCTGACCAGGCTGGCTTGAGAGCACATGTAAGGGGACACCTTTTCTCATGTACCTCTTGAAACTCACCAAGAGGGAGTTGTATCTGTTTATTCATTATTCATTTAACTGGAATTTATTGAGTATTCATTACGTAGCACTCAATGTTCTTACTTTTAAGGAGTTAGTATTCTGGCATGGAAGGTAGACTAGAAACGAATATAAAAGTGTTTAGTGTATTAGAAGGTGATTGTATGTTTGGGTAAAAGGAAAAAGTAAAGGAGGGAACAGAGTCCTGGGAGTTTCGGGGTGGGGGGGTCCCCATTCATTTTGAACGCAGTACTAAGGGTACCGCTCGCTGAGGTGGTAAGGTTTGTGTTTTGTTTTGGTTTGGTTTTGGTTTTTTGGTACTGGGAATTGAACTCAGGACCCAGCACTTGCCAGAAAGGCGCTCTGCCCCCGAGCTCCATCCCGGGTAAGACTCGTGGAAGCACCCTGAAGGAGAGGGAGGCAGGCAACCGTGTGAGGGAGCAGCCTTCCGGGAAAGGGCCGCCTGCTGAGAAGGCCATCGAGGCTCAGGAGTCAGGAGGAGCTGGGAGGGACCGGGTGTGGGAGGCCACTTAAAGACAGGCCGCCTCTGCAAGAGGAACGGGAAGCCACTGCAAAGCGGGAGCAGAGAGAAGTGCGACTGCGCTACGGACAAGTGATGCGAAGGACCAGGGAGAGGACCTGAACTGCAGCGCAGCAGAGCAGAGCCCGCTGAGAAGGGACTGCTGTGATCCGACCGGGTGGTGTACGGACACGGCAGGAAGGTCGGTCCCCTGACCGCAGATGTGGAATGTGAGGGCAGAGCAGGCAGGAAGGACGGGTTCTGTGCCTGAGCAACTGGAAGGATGGAACACTCTGGGGCAGAGACGTATGAAAACTCCAGGAGGGAACAGACACGAAGTGATGAGTGCTGGGCAGTCTGCACAGAAAGGGTCACCCCGTGCACTGGGTCCAGGGCACTGCCTCTCACCCTCTGTGCCTGACGCTGGGGTGACGCGCCCCGCACCGGGGCAAAGGGTTAAAAGATGATTGTCTTGGCCGGAAAAGCAGCCTGCTGTGGTCTGGGGGAACTGAGGAAAGGACCAACCCTTCGCTATTGTGTGAGAAGGGGTTCCTGGAAGCAGGGGGAGTCACTTCCTGGTGCCGAGTAGCCAGGGCTCCCCCTGACAGGGACGGGCTCGTTTCTCATGGATCTGCCCAGGCCCGTGCACCGTCTGCTGCACTGACTCGTGAGGAAAGCAGCTACCATCCACCCATCCAGAACGCACGGTGGGGTCATCCACGGTCTGGGCCGCTGTCTGTCCCACAGCACCGGCGGGTGGCTGTAGTTGCAGCGCCCAACCCTTGCTGTCACTGTTCCCGTGGACAAAGGGGAGCTGCCTGACAACTCGGGGGCCGCCAGCACCGGGCTGAACGAACACTTCTGTTCCTAGAACGCTGACCAATGCTGCGGACCGGGAGACACAGAGCCTGGCTGGGGAATCGGGAGACGAGGTCACGCATCTAGACTGGCCGCCGGCCTAGTGGCTATGAAGATTTGGGCAGATGTCCTCCTAGACCGGGCAGCCTCGGACACCGCTGCCTGGCTTGCACTGGCCTTGGTCCCCCTGGGCCGAGACTGTGGCTTTCTGGGCTTTGACCACGGCAGTGGCAGCAACACTTACAGGCTCGCTCCTGCCCAGCTGAATCCGGTAGCGGGAGATGAAGGCAGGTTTTCCGGTTGTGTCCACCACAAGCAGAAGCCCAGTGAAGGCCCAGAAGAGCAGCCCAGGCACCAGGGCAGCGCCTGAGGTTGGGAGCAGAGGGAAGTCAGCGCGGCCTCTGGTCTGAGGACACTGCATTAACTGAACGCACACTTCACGGTGACTCCACTGCCAGGAGGTCCCAGTGTCCAGGACCTTTAGGCCGACCCTTAGTCCTGGGTGACAGACTAGCTGTGAGAGCAGTGACAGTCACTTAAGGATTGTCTGTATTTATTTTCTTAGCTGTCAAATGGAGACAACAAGCCGGGTGTGGTGGCACATGCCTGTAATCCCAGCACTCAGGAGGCTGAGGCAGGAGGATCGTGTGAGTTCAAGACCAGCCTGGGCTACAAAGTGAGCTCAAGGCCAGCCTGAACAGCATAGCGAGACCCTATCTCCAAAAAAAAAAAAAAAAGGGACAATAATCGCTAAGATAACAAGAGACACATTATGCTAATACATAGCATAAAGGATGCTAACACAAGGTATGATCAAACATATGGTGAGTATCTACTGTCTTTTAAACTTTTGTTACAGAAAGACACATTGTTGCGAGTTCCCCTCACAATCTCCTGCTCACTTGAAACACGCTCATCCCATCATCCTTGCCACTTTCTGAAGCAGATCCGGAAGTCCTCTTTCGTGAGGGTCTTTATTTGCACTATCCTGGCTGTGGTGATGTTTAAATCCAATCAAAACATGTGCCTTTCATGGTCACTTTGACTTTGGAATAACCAGCAGTTGAACAGTGCGACATCTGCTGAATAAGGTGGACGAGGACCCACCGTGCGAACATACCTCAGTGAGTGTAGAAGCCTGCCTTTCTGCCGGTTGGCCGCAGCGTTCACCCATTCACTGCGGTTTTTTAACCACATCTTATGAAGACACCAAAGAGGGCTTCTGGAATGGGGTAAGTGTGTTCGGAGTGAGAAGGGAGTGTTATGAGGGCATTAATGGCAATGCATCTTTACGATACTTTTAAAATGTAAACACTGACGAGTGTGGTGGCTCACGCCTGTAATCCCAGCACTCAGAAGGCTGAGACAGGAGGGTCATTGTGAGTTTGAGACCAGCCTGAGCTACAAAGTGAGCTCAAGGCCAGCCCAAATGGCATAGTGAGACCCTGTCTCAAAAAGACAAGGGCCAGGGATCTAGCTCAGCGGCCTAAGCACCTGCCTGGCAAGTGCGAGGTTGTGAGTTCAATCCCTGGTGCCGCAAAAAAAAAATAAAATGTAAACACTGACCATATGTTTTGAGCACGCCTAGTACTGTATATAACACTCTAACACAGAACTGAACATAGTCTGTGTCTACTGAGTCCTTTACGAGTTGACTGGGAAGAAGAAACCAGGAAAAACACCGGTCAGGTGGAAGCCGTATCCACTCCCACACTAACTGAGCAGCGTGTCCTCAGGTAGCCTGTGGTCGGCATCCCAAGATAGAAGAACGCTTTCGAGGGGCTCCTTGGTTCAAGTTTCCATACCCTACTCTTTGGAGAGCTGTGGTCTATACTGTTGTGCACACAGCTCTGCGAATTCCTGCAGCAGAGAAATCTGTGTCAAACAACCTTTGTAGGTACAGTGGCACACAGCTGTAATCCCAGCGTTCTGGGAGGCTGAGGCAGGAGGACTGCAAATTTGAGCCCAGCCTGGGCAACTTAGGGACTTGGTGAAACCTCGCAATAAAAAACCCAGGAGTTGGACTAGGGATGGAGTTCAGTGACAAGGCCCTGTGTTCAACCCCAGTACCTTAAAAAATAAAATAAAAAACTCTTAGGCCGGGGGCTGGGGATCTAGCTCAGCGGTCTAAGCGCCTGCCCGGCAAGTGTAAGGTTGTGAGTTCAATCTCCGGTGCCGCAAAAAAAAAAAAACCTCTTAGCCCTGTTTAACCATAGAACACTGTTTTCCCTGAATACTTCACAATAGGACAACATTCATCCCTGTTTGCCCAGGACAATTTAATTTATATTGGTCATTCCAGCATAATTATCAATAACATCTCCTTCCACTCTTTGTGGGCAAGATAAATTGATGTGGCCGCTCTACCCGTTAACCTTCCACAGCAGCGATGTGGACACTTTAGAGAATGCTGATCAAGATTTAAAATTTAACTTTGGCTTTTTGCTCCACATCCCACCTTTCCACAAAGTCATTTCAAATACCTCTGCTTAGCTGGGCTTCCCGCTGTGAACAGACAGCACGTTGGCCCTGCAGTTGGTAGTCATTCAAGTTATAGTAGAGCGGAGAATTGCTAACTTCTCTCCGTGTGGTGTGGCTCCTCCTCTAGATTCCAAATCCCAAAAGGGATGAGCAGTACTCACTGAACTCTGTCTCCCCAGCCCTCCCCCAGCCCTCCTGCTCCCTCACCACTGGGTCTGGAGGCAGTGAGGGCTTGGGAGGCGAACGTGATTTCCTGCTGCTTTCCTCACACATCTGCGATCTTACCTGGTTCCTTTATAGTGATCGCTGAAGGCACCATTGAGCCTGTCATAGTTAATGTTCAGCCTATTTTCAGAGTTCCCCTTCTCGCTAAAAACAGTCCCTGGACGCATTTTATTTGTAATTTTGCTTTCCCCTCCTAGACTGACACATTTTTTTTAATCGGGCAGGCAAATGTTTCGTCTTAAGTATTTCTACATCCTCATACAGGCTTGGCATACTGTAATGTTAATATCATCGCTGCCTGGCAGGCACGAGGTCATGAGTTCAATCCCTGGTACCAAAATAAATAAATAAATAAATAAATAAGTAAGTAAATATCATCGAGAGCCAGGCATGGTGGTGCACACCTGTAATCCCTGCCCTCAGGAGGCTGAGGCAGGAGGATTGACACAAGTTTGAGACCAGCCTGGGCTACAAAGTAAGCTCAAGGCCAGCCTGAACGGCATAGCGAGACTTTGTCTCAAAAATTAAAAAAAAAACACAGTAATATATATATAGATATAGATAGATATATAGATCTATATGGAGATAGATATCTATGTATCACTGAATGATGGAGAACCTTCACTGTATAAATACCAGTGTTTAAATGGCTTTTTCCTTCCATGGTATTTTCCATGGTTTGTGTGGGGCCAAGGTGCTGGCTGTAAGCACACACAGTGGCCACCTGCCCCCAGCACTGACAGCCACACTGTACCAGGCCCCAGGGACACAGTCTCAGACAAGCCAGCCCCCTGCACATGTGGAGTTACAGGCAGAAGCTGGATTATTGCTGTAAAATACATTCATTTTTATGCAAGCGTTCTTTTCCTGTATTTGAGGGACAGGGTCCTCAATCCCTTAGATTCTTTTTCTGATACCCTCTTTCCAAACTTCTCACAAGTTCAGTGCTCCTTGCTATGACTACTTTTTGAACTTCAAGTCCTCATCCTTTGTAATAATAAACTGAGAAGTCTCAGAGCAGAGACAGAATGAAGCCAGAAGCCCGTACCCACGCCCTCAGTGCGGGCGGCGAGGAAGGCTCACCTATCACGAAGAGGATCCACTCCTTCCCTTCGAAGTTCGCCAGCAGCCTCTCCCACTGGGCTTGCCAAAAGTAGCCAGAAGCACCCCAAAATCGCTGAAGATGCCTTGGAAGAAAAACCATTCAGGCGTTTGGGTGAAAGCGAGTGGGCAGGCGGCTTCCTACCACAAGCTCTGCCCTCACGGCTGCCTCGCTTCCCACCGGTCCCGGCCATGCGCACTCACATACCATGTGACAGAGTTCCAGAAGGCCACAGACAAGAGGAGTCCGGAGCCCAGGATGAACGCCGTCCTCCGCATGGAGCCCCAGACGTGTCCCTCCTGGAGCAGGACAAGAAGCAGTGAGGCCCGGCTCACTGCCGAGGCCCACGGCAAGCGTGCCTGCTGATTGTGTGCGCCGCAGCAGCGCCTCCCCGGGGCTGCGCGCTGTGCAGTGCCTGCTGGGCTAGTGAGCAGCAGGGCTCCTTGCTCCCACGCCCGGGGATTACCCTGACTCTGGAGAAACTGCTGGGCAATTTTATCACTCACAGCTCTGTGCTTCATCGCCAGCCCTCTGGGCAAACGGAGAGCCATTCTCTGCACTTTGGAATCAACTTAAACAAACACAAACCCCCAATACCCAGAGTCCTCTCCAACCCAGTGACACAAGCATCTGCGGGTGGGACCTGAGTCACCATGCGTTGAAAGCTCCCTGGATAATTTCTGTGGGCAGGAAAGACTGAGACACTCAGCATCGAAGCACCTGGAAGAAATCCTTCCCGAGTCACAGGAACTTTACTGCTCGTGGGCCAGGCCTATTTTCCCCCTTGCCTTTGAAGAAAACAGTGCACTGAACTTATGCTCTGACTTTCAATAATCCCCCTGCCTTCCTCGAGATTAGCCAGGGCTGCCAGATGGAGGGAATGATTAGCTGTCGTAGGAGCAAGGAGGTCAGTGGCCAGCACTGGGCAGCCCCTTCCAGTCTCCTCGGGAAGATTCTCCTCTCAGCCAGAGGTCACTGCACAACCCAACGCCACGCAGCATGGTGCAAGGTGCAGGCTGGGCGGGACACCGACTTCTAGGTGTGACACCAGTCTCCCTCGTACTGTGGACAGGAATGACACTGTCACACGCACACCCTACGCTCCTAAGCGCAGGTGGGTGCTGTCTGGATTCCTTAAAGGACAGATCTGGAGGCCTGCAGTGGGCGCTGGGCTCTTGCGCAGTCAGCCAGTAGAGCAAGTCCAGGGGCAGGAGGGGAACGAACACGACGAGGGCTGCGTTTCAAGCCCGATTCCACCGCCCGAGGCAGCAGCACTGATTTGAAGGATCCATTCCACACAGTGTGGATCCGCACTGGACTGTTTCTTCTCAGCGTTGCTCCATCCCATTTTGGATCACGACAACAACCAAAAGAACATCTTCTGCCATGGCCAGTGAAGTCTGTAGGACTGGCGCTTGTCGGGTGCTGAGTTGTGCCAGTGAGTGGTCACGGTGTCTTGCCTGCCTGCCTGCCTGGGACAGAGAAGAGCTTGTTCTGTGACACGGGCTATGCAGAGGTCACCGTGAGTTTGCTAGACAGCTTACTTTGGGCTATTCTGATGATTCCAGTTTTAGGGTTCTGAGGACATTTTTCAGGAACTTTTCTGGACTCGCTGGGAATCTTTTGTATTTTGAATTCATCAAATCAAAGTCAGTTAAGTTATAATGTAAATTGTATGTACAGGTTTAGATTTTCTCAGGGATGGTGTGCTTTTCTATCTCTCCAGCAGCCCGAGGAATACAATAACCAAGGCGAAGGTTCCCTGTTACGCACAGGAACTCCTGGTGCCAAGGGGAGCTGGGGTCACAGCTCGGTTCCTGGTCCCAGACTCCAAACCCCTGGGCCTCTGTCATCCCAGAGAGCAGAGGTGAGAAGGTGCAGTGCCAAAGTCTGAGATTGGTATGCTAAGGGCCGTAGGCAGCAGGCAAGCCACGGGACAACAGAGCACTACGGGAATGTTCACCTTTGCACGCACAGACACACACACACACGCGTGCGCACGCTCCCTCATGCAGGAAAATGACGCTACCAGTGAGCTTGAGTCAGGTGTCTGTTTAGTGAAATCCGAGCACCACCATGCGGCAGCAGACGTGCCGGGGGATGGAGAGAGCCCAGCCCGATGCGTTACCTGCTTGGACTTCTCAGTGCGCAGCGTGCTGCTCCCCGCGTCGCCCTTCATCTGCAATGAGAAAGCCCGGGTGAGCGCTTTCTGCACGCAGCCAAGCAGAGGGACTGAGGAGTCGGGGCTGGCTGCGTTTTTGTTGTTTCTGGCATAGAAAAACTGCTTCTAAAATTCATATGGAGAAACAAATAAGAAAGAGCTAGATACTGTCCAGAAGAAACAGGAGCGGTAGAAGGAAAGGGACAATAAATTCTAGGTCTCTCGACTGTGAACACCCAAAGCTTTTAAACAAACGAACATGAATTTATTCTCTCTTCATTTCTTCTAGTTATTAAAGAGTCACTAATGTAAGAAAAAGAATGGAAGCTGGGCATGGTGGTTCACGCCTGTAATCCCAGCACTCAGGAGGCTGAGACTGGAGGATCCTTACAAGTTCGAGACCAGCCTGGACTACAAAGTGAGCTCAAGGCCAGCCTGAATGGCATAGCGAGACCCTGTCTCAAAAAGACAAGGGCTGGGGATTTAGCTCATGCCTGCCTGGCAAGTGTGAGGTTGTAAGTTTGATCCCCCGTGCTGCAAAAAAAAAAAAAAAAAAAAGAATGGACTTGTTTAACTAGGACTTAAAGAGTAGTTCTAACTCAGTGGGTCACTTTTACTTATTTTTTATTTATTTTTGGTGGTGTTAAACATGAGGACCAAGATTTTCCTGAAATTAACTGAGTTCTATGAAAAGGTAAATGGGTATGGGCGTTGCTCATCAACTCCCTTTTAAAATGCAGCCTAGGCCAGGGCTATAGCTCAGCGGCACAGTGCCTGCTAGGCAAGTGCAAGGTCCTGAGTTAAATTCCCTATACAAATAAATAAAATAAAATAAAATGTAGCCTAACAAGAACTAGCCAGAGGGCAATCATTTAAAAAAGTGCTTGGTGCACCCCTGTAATGTCACATTCTGGGAGGCTGAGGTAGGAAGCTTGAGCCCAGCCTGGGCAACTAAGGGTACATCATTTTCCAAAAATAAAGAAGGGCTGGGGATGTAGCTCATTTTTAAGGCCCTGGTCCAATCCCCAGTACTGAAAAACAAAAAGTGTTTAAGAAATATAGTTTAAACCATGAAAGGATAAATCTTTTTTTGAGACAGGGTCTTGCTATGCCATTCAGGCTGGCCTTGAACTCCCTTTGTAGCCCAGGCTGGTCTCGAACTTGTAATGATCCTCCTGCCTCAGCCTCCTGAGTGCTGGGATTACAGAAGTGCACCACTACACCTAGCTTGAGAGAATAAATCTTAATAAAACTGATATTTAACCAGTGGAGAAATTAAAATTTGATTTTTTTTTAAAACAATACTGTAGACTAAACCTACGCTTTTGTTTTTGTTTTTGGTACCAGGGATTGAACTCACAGCCTCACACTTGCCAGGCTGGTGCTTATGCCACTGAGCTAAATCCCCAGCCCCTGAACTTAGGCTTCTGCACTGAGCTATATCCACAGCCTTTTTTTGTTTGTTTTTTGGAGACGGGGGTCTCATTAAATCCTTAAATTACTCAACTGGGCTTGAACTTGTGACGCTCCTGCCTCAGCCTCCCTGAGCTCTGGGTCTGCAGGCGTGCGCCGCGATGCCCCGGCTATCTGCCATGTCTCCAGGCAGCACATCCTTGCCTGGGCCGGTGTGCTGTGCTGCCGCGGCACGCGGCGTCTTCCAGCTGCACTTCCAGCTGTGTTCACGTTGGTCCACCGAGGCAGACGCCCATCTGCCCAGCCACAAACCTCCGCGCTGGCGCGCTCTGCGCGCCCCGTGTGCCGGCGTGGACGCGACTTTGCCCGCTACTGCCGTCTGCCGCAACCTCCCTCCCCGCCTCGCGCTCAGTGACCCGTGCGCACGCGGGCCCTGGAACAGCTCGCGGCACCGTACGCTGGTGAGGGGTTTTTTGTGGTACTGGAGATTAAACCTAAAGCCTTCACACTGAGTTACATCCCCAGCTTCTACTATTTTTGTTTTGAGACGGACTCTCACAAAGTCTCTGTTTTGCCCAGGCCAGGCCCACACTTGGGATCCGCTCGCTGGAATCACGCACATGTGCCCTCAGACCCAGCAGTATGTACGATTTTTATGTGTCAAGTAAAGAAATCGCTTGGTTTTCCAAGCTTTTGCATCTCCAGTATGTATTCTTACAAGTCCACTGTGCCTCTCTGAAGGACCTTTTCAGAGTATTTCCTTTTTTTTTTTTTTTTTTTTTCCAGCACCAGGACTGAACTCACAACCTCACACTTGCCAGGCAGGCGCTTAGGCTGCTGAGCTAAATCCCCAGCTCTTGAAGGACCTTTTCAACCACGGCCGTGTCCAGCCTTTTCTCCTTATTGCATCGTGGGAGTCCTATTAAATTAAGGTCTTTCACAACAAACTGTTGTCCCATTTCCTCTAAATGAAATAGTGCCAGGACTTTTTGTTTTTGTTTTTTCAGTACTGGGGATTGAACTCAGGGCCTCTGCACTAACCCACATCTACAGCTCTTTTTTAGTTCTATGTTTTATTTTGAGAGAGGATCTCACTAAGTTGCTAAGTTGCCCAGGTTGGCTCTAACTTGTAATCCTCCTGCCTCAGCTTCCCAGAGTGCTGGGATTCCAGACAAGCACCACCATGCCTGGCTTGGTGCCATGATTTGTATGGGGAAGTGACAGTCTGCAACAGGGGCAGGGTTTGGTGAAAAAGTGCTGGCACATTTGCTATCCTTTGCTGCTGGCTTGACCTTGCTGGGTATCCCACTGCTTATTTTAGTATAAAGCTTTAAAAAGCATATGAAAAGATCAGTAATTTTTTTTTTCATGTGGCACTGGGGATTGAACTCACGACCTCACACTTGCCAGGCAGGCACTTAGGCCACTGAGCTAGATCCCTGGTCCTTTTTTTTTTTTTTTTTTGCAGCACCGGGGATCAAACTCATGACCTTGCACGTGCCAGGCAGGCGCTTAGTCCGCTGAGCTAAATCCCCAGCCCTAAAGATCAGTAATCTTG